>VZRQ01004000.1:799717-956446 GCA_013397975.1 Machaerirhynchus nigripectus | reverse complement strand
AGAAAAAGAAAAAGGAAAAGGAAAAAGGAAAAGAAAAATGAAAAAGAAAAAGAAAGATTGAAAATCATGATTTATCTTCTATTTGAAAAAAACATCTGCTGAACAAAATGAGCCTCTTGATGCCGGAATTGTCATCAATGATGACTTTGACAAAATGAGCAATACATAATTTGCTAGCTCCCTTGCGAAGCTGAAACAGATTGTTGAATAAAACACTGGAGGAGATGCATATGGGGTGAGTAGACCAGCTTTGAATATGAACACATGCAGGTGGTCATTTAGTAGTGGTTGTAAGAGGCAGGACATCCCTAATTTGGAGGGTCATTTGCATTTGGAAATGCTCACTGATAAATAGTGATGTATTCCCTATAGTAAAGCAGGACTGATACTGCCAAAACTACAGCTATTTCTATTCCAGGGTAACTTGAACAAACCAGACAGCCCAAGGCAAAGTAGAGAGTGGTTTACACTCCAGCAAACCTGCCATTAGTGGTGAGTTTGCAGAATACAGATTAGTAAGATTTGGAAAAGTGCTTTCTAAAAAATAGAAAAATAGAACTTCTTCGCTCTCTGGTAAAAAATGATGGTTTTTTTGTAAGGCAAGCAGAGCAGCTGTATTGACTTAAATGCTGTGTAAAATAGTCAACCTCCAAAAATGTTCTATCACAACCTCCAATTTTGAGTAAAGCCACTACTCTGAATTCTCAAATTTCTCACTCCACCGTCAGTCACTTGACAGAAGCGGCAACTCTCAAATATGTATGTTCCTGTATCTCTCTTACTCCTTTTCTTGACTGTGTGCCTGTGTATACTGTTAGATCATGAAAGATACTATTTTAAGAACATCTTTAAGAAATATTGTGCTTATCGTGTAAAAAATTATGCTTGTTTGAAGAAGGGTGGCATATGGTCATTTTGACTAACATTCCATTGCATTCTTAGTACTTGCCTGTGTCAGCCAAATTAATTTAAATATTCCATTAAGGAATTATTAATCTACTGATCAAGAAAGGTTTCCATGAGATGCTGTTCCTGCAAAAACCTTTTCCTCGTTTGAAGCCCCCACAAGATGTTCTGATTGCCTTCAATCTCAAGGAGATTAAATGACATTGTGAGCTTTTCAGGACTGAGGACGTTCTTCCAGTTTGGACAGAGGATGCTATCCGAAGGCCTTACTTCTGACTAGGACCTTCAGATATTAGTATGCTATAAATAACTAATGATGATATCAGCTTGGGGGCACTTAGCAACGTGTAAGAGCATGCTGCTCCTTCAACAATAGTTCTGTAATCTCAGCCTTTTAGCATATTACCTTTAAAAGAACATAACTTCCTCTGGAAGCTTCATTTCCATTTAACTAGCCTTGTCCTTTTTTTAGATATACTCCTCTTGACATATGTAAAAGAAATACCCCAATGAAAACCTGTTCAGAACTGTTAATTACTTTTGACCTGACTCCTTTCTCCATACCTTGGCTAATAGTGTAGATTGGAAAAAATAACAGCCAGATCTGTTATCCCAGCAATTATTGAGAAACGAAAGTGACAATTTGCTTACTTGCCTGAAAGATCAAACAGTAAAACCCTAATTTCAGTCACTTGGCACTGGATTTTATATATTGAAACTGGCAGGCACACTTTATGCAATGTCCAAGCAGAAATGACCTCAGGCTTTTATGGACTACAGAACAATGTTCTCAGAATCACTGTGCCTACTGATTCCTTTCTTTTTTTTCTTTTCATTGGTTTGTTTTTGTTTTGTTTTGTTTTCTAGAGGGTTTGGAGGGGTTTTGAGTCCATGTTAACCATACATTCATATAATCAGAAATAAAATTTGAAAAAAAAAAAAGTGACCTAATGAATCATACATCATACAAATAGAGTGTAGTGTGCCTTGACACTGAGTGTTTAATAACCCATCCTTAGAGACAGTGGAAAACTGCAGTAATTGAAGAAGGGAGGATATTTGACTCTTGAGTATGACTTTATGAACACTATATAGTTCATAGTACACTAGGGATATTTTAAGTGCAGACCATTGGTGTACAGTAAGTTTACCTCTTTGACAAATGATTTTTTTACCACATACTCAGATAGGAATCTTTTACTACTGCAGATGAATAAAGACAAAAAAGCTGCAGAGCATTCTCATTCCCTTTTTTTGTATTTCCCTCTTTCTTAAATCTATTCTCCATGCTGTCCTTCAGGTCAGGAAAAAAAAGCGTCAGAACTAGTGTGAGTCAATTCAGTTTGCTAAAATCAGCATGATCAGATTTTCTTTGGTATAACAAGGTGGTTGCTTTACAGACACCTGCCTTTCCTCTACTGATCTGCACTCTGAAGTTGAAGCGCAGACCACTCACTAGTAAATTAACTAAAGAGTTCACTAACCTTATCCTATAACTCCTACCTATGGGAGAACTTCTTAGTTCGTTGAACCTACATGAATATTGAATAATCTTTGACTACAAACGTCTGTGCACAGCTCTATATGGCTAGCTAAATGCTAAAAATTAGGAATCTTTACCTCAGTAAGAGACGGAAATCTGAATGCATTAAAGAGGTCTTCTGCAGAAAAATGGATCAGTATTGCTTAAGTTTTGCACAATGCAGTTTCTTTTAAAGCCAAGTGATTCACAAGGCTATATATACACAACTAAAAAAGTTCTCTGCAGATTATATCATATGGAAATAGTACAGTCCATTAATTACCCTTTCTGATGAAAGGAAGGGTGAAATTTGTTATAGAATCAGACCACAAGATAGGAAGTCCCAGGCATCCATTATATAATTTAGTCCTGACATAGCACATTAAATTCTGAGAAAGGAAGACCACTTTACTGTAAAGTCAGCAAAATGCCACCGAACTAAAGCCCTGCTGCCTGCATACCACTAACCATATCTGTAGTGAATAACTACTCTAACGATCACATCGGTATTAATGCTGTAGGAATTTTGCAGTGGTTTGTGCTTTTGCTTCAGCCTCACATAGGCATTTCCGTTGCTCCAGCAGACATTTCAAGCTTTGACATTTTGGTAAAATATTAAACCTCCTATTTACACCACCCTGCCTTTTCTGTGACCTGGTATACCGAAGGCACACCTGTTGAATTAACAGCCCTCCTGCTACCCCTTCCCGAATCTGTTTGCCAACCAGGGGAGCAAACATACCAGGCCAGAATTTCCAGGAGCTGGCTGGTGATGAGGCTGTGACTTTGGGCTCAACCCTGAGCTAACAGCACTGCCTGGCCTGGGCTGTGCCACCAGTGGCCTGGGAAACAGTGTGACTCCCAGCAATTTCTAAAGCTCAGCACTGATCACATGCCTTCAGCCAGAAAACAGGACAAACCAAAGTCCTATATTTTCCTTGCTTCCAGACAGGAAAGAAAGGTGAAGTTGAGTTGTCCCTAAATGCATGGCAGAGCAACATCGAATTCTGTATCTTTTGCTGATTTCAGTGAGAAATGAGATACCTTTTCGGTTATAGCCCCTGGTGTCAAAATCCTAGTGCGCAAAGATGGGATCACATGAGATGAAGACCTGCCCTGTTTCCTTTCACAGTCCAAATCAAGGTGTAGCCCAGTGACAGAAAGGGGAACACTATTTGGTTTACTGTGTGCAATTAATTGATTTCTGCAGTGATGTCTAGTGAACAGCAGTGGAATGAATTTAATGATTTTTGCCATGTTTATAAACTGCCTGAGAACATGCTGGGTGCTTTGGTCACCCCTTGGGCTTTTGGACTCACAGCCTTTGCTATCCTAAGGCTGTATTTTCCCCCTCACAGCTGGCTGCACAGTGTGGAGCAGTTCAAACAGACTGCATTCAGCTGGGTATTTACTTAATTTACTTTTTCATACAACCTCTGATTTAAATAAAATTATGAATAAATTAGAAGGCTACCACATGGCTTTCCCACCAGGACAGCACACATTCTCCTGCTATTTCAAATCCAGTGATCTGTTTCTCTGCTAAGGTTCACCGTGAGGCATCAGTATCTGACAACCAGTCAGCTCAAAGTTCAAAGATCAAAATGAGACCATGTTTGGGTCAGTTTTGAGAACAAATGCAGTACAGTAATGGGGACAGTATATCCTAAGACGGCAAAGAGAATATTTGTTTTCAGCATGGTATTTGCTGAGCAAGGTTTTATCCAAATCCATTAAAGAGCACAGCTAACAGCACTGCTGTGGCTATGAACACCCTTATGCGATTCTACTTCATTACATGTTAGCCCTAAGAGGCCTCAGTAGACTAAACAAGTACAGCTATACTGGGGGATGAAAGGATCAGAGATCAATTTATAGGAAAAACAAGCTCTCCCCGTACCTCCTCCTTCTCAGAAGCCGGTGATTAGGCGCTGTGTAAGGCACTTCAGCGGCGATGCCAGCCAGCATCAGCATCCTGCTGTACACCCCCCTCGGTGCATCCCACGCCTCAGAATCGCAGCAACTGGAATCCATGATTTCCCAGCAGCAGATGAGGCTCCCCTTGTTTATGGCTAGTAGACTGGCACTAAAAAAATGTTTATAACCGTCTTATTTGTTCTGTATCACAAAAATTTGCATGATTTGCATGAGCAAAACCCTCCTTAGCTCAAGCATAGCTCCACATTATACATTCTTCTTCCAGTTAAGTAGGAAGAAGAGTGCATAAGTTCAAGGTAATAGAGGAGCTAGATGTCTCAGAACAAACCTTTTTGTTCCCATAAAAAAGCACACACCTTAAACCTTTGTCATGAGTTTGGAGAGTTTCCTGCTTTTTAAAGTGTTCAGTTTCTCAATGTGTTTTTACAACAGACAGTGTTTCTTTGTAGAGGTTTTCCTTGTTGTCTATCTAAAAAAGTTGATCTTTTCTGCTTCTACTAGATAACATTTTTTTTTAATTAAAGCATCAACCTTGGCAAAAAAAGAAAAGAAAATAAAAGAGTCAGAAAAGAGAGATGCCAAATGCTAGTAAGCATCTAACTGCAGCACTCTGCCAATAATAAAGGTATATTTTACTTAAGAGTTCTAGGAGAAAGTTATTTTTAAAATATCTTTTTACAGCACAACCTGCAATGAAAGCCTTCTGAATTTATCAGTCCGAATTTTTTTTGCAGAGCTGTGTCTAACTGAAATTCTTAAGAACAGCTGAGTAACAAGCTATCAAGTTTGTTCATGTTAACAACATACATAAAAATTCTTCACTGGATACTTGCAAGAGGTGTATTAGTTCAGCGTGGAAAAGGTAAGGTCTGTGTTACGAACCAGTGTTGCTTGTGTCCCTTCCCCTCATCTGCTACCTTGAGAAGAATACTCCATGAAAGTGTAAGGAAGGCATAAGTTATGCTCGGAATAAATTAGTCCTTCCCTTGGTAATAATCAAGGCTGGTCAGAAGAATATGTCCTATTGTCCTTTGATTTGGAACTTGCCCAAGAAAATAACCACATATATTGTCTCCAAATGCATTACACAAGATTCAGGGAAGTCTTATCAAAACCAATTGAAGATGTTCTCATGAGGCTTAAAACCTTAGTGCTAGTCCTATCCATTCAAAATCTTGTGACAGAGTTGTCATTGCTTCATACTGGAAATTGAAGTGAGCTTTGGGGCATCTCCCTTAGTCAGTGAATGTGAACAGATTCACAATAGCTGAGAGGCTGAAAAATCAGTGTTACTGGTGTATTCCATCAGCACCACACATAGGGTGATTGACCTACTTCAGTGCTTCTGTGAATATGAATGAAGCATTCTCAAATCCTTAAAATGCTGCCAAACATATCTGTGACAGGGTATATCCCTTTCATTCTGTGCCAGGCTAGCAACCTTGATCCTCAGGACTCAAAAAATAACCTCCAAGACTTTTATATGCATCCCTGTAAGCCAATTTAATCTCATCCCAACCATCTTTTATTTATCATTATTAAGATTAATAATTTTTAATTTAAAAATATTTACATAGCAGTAATAATTTAGGGACTACGAGAAATGGGAGAATATTAGACAGGTTGTAGTGTTTACCTCCAAGTAAATATCCTTTTATAAATGAATGTTAATACTCCAAAACATGGCTACTCACACACTTGCTATGAAAACATGTTAAAATCAGCAGCTCTTCTTCCACCTATATCTCAGAGTTGCCCTTTGAAATCATTCCTCATGGGAAGCTATTATGCTGCAGAAACCTTCCTGAAAGCTGCTCCCACACAAGAGGAAAAGCTAAATACATTGTGTAATACAACAGTGCAATTACACGAAAAGTAAACAGAGACTCTGGCACTCTCTCGTGTGTTGCAGCCCCTGTGCTCTCTGGTCTGTGACGTGGGCACCTACTTGTTGCTGGCATTTCTTGACCCCTTCCTGTTTTCAAGAGAAATACAGTTGCTGAACCAACAAACAACCCTACGTGGAACAGCCCTCTGGGCAGGGTTCACCACAGCCGTAGCCAGCAGGTCAGTCGTGTGGGCTACCCAGCCAACAGTGCTTTGCCCCTGCCTTTGAACATCCAACCTGATCCCAGAAGAGAAGTTATCCTTATGAAGCCACCATCTTTGCCAGTTTTGTTGGGAAATCTTTGCATGTAGCTTATCAGACAGCAGGAAAGGGGTCGTGATGTGGGGGATATTTTTCCCGTCAGAATTCCTGCACTAAAATACATTAAAGATTTTTCTAATCAATGACTTCTACCACGATTCAGTTTGGTTTGTTGTCTGCTGAAACACAAAAAGTAGAAATATATATTTTTAGTCAAGAAAGGAACTAATTGGCTGCTTTAATGCAAAATCAAACACCTTTTATAATTGCTTTATGTACACATAAAAGTTCCCTGCTAGCTGTGCCAGTGAAGCCTGTATTTTATCTGCATCATCTGCTTCTTTTGAGATCAGAGGATTTCTGACTCAAACCACATACCCTCTTTCTCAGTATCTCTCTGTACGTATATTACTATTTCCTCTTTCATATAATCTAACAATCTTCTGAAGATGTTATAATTGTACCTTAAGCATCTACATTATCTGAGTGGAAAAACCCTGTAAAAAATGGGGGAGGGTGGAAACATTATATTTCAAAACCATGTTCCACAAAGCTCAGTTAATTCATGTCTCTGAAGGTTTCTTCTTTGTCGCCTTCATATATGGGCATCTTGGTCTATTTACCCTTCTGAAATAACACAGTGAGTTTCCATTATTGTAGCTTGTAAACACTTAAGACTATTTATTTATGCTTGAACACCATTAGGAGGAAAGAAAGCCTTACTCTGTCTAATATATTACTATGACTAAGATCTGGAAGGTGCTGCATGTTTTGTCAGTCTCATTTGGTATAATGCTAATTGTAAATGTGCTAGATGTACACCTTTGTATTTCCTTTCTTGGAAACATCAGCTTATCCTTATTACAGCTGAAGAACTGGGCATCATTTGACCCAAACATCTGTGAAGAGCTGGTCACATAAAAGATTCTCAACAGTCATTCCAGTACAGTTGTACTACCAATCAACTTTTTTCCAACTAGTCATTTTCTGTTTATCAAAAGGAAAACAACAATTTGGCTCTATCTCCTAGTTTCTAGACTGCCCTAAGAGGTTAAAATTGGGTGTTCTGTAGAGGCTGGTCACAGGGTGGCAGTGATCACAAGATGACAGCCATTAAACTGATGTATGGAGTAGCCAGAGATGACTGGACTTGATCCTAGCAAATGGTACTAGGAAGAAAAGAAGTGCAGTGCACAGCATTAAGTTTTATTAGCTTTACAAGTCCTAGGATCTATGTCACATGGAAGAAGGAGTGAGCAAGCCAGGTGGAGTATCAAGGCATTGTCCAAGCCTGCAGGGAAGCAATTAGGAAGGCCAAAGCTCAGCTGAAGTTGAAACTAGTAAGTGATCTGAAAGACAAGAAGGAAAGCTTTTGCAGAACATTATCAGAAAAAGTAAAGCAAAGGAAAACAGGAGCATGCTGTGGGGCTGAGGCCCTAGTGACAGCAAAAAAAAAAAAAAGATAAGATACTCAGTGCTTTCTCTGCTTCAGCTTTTGCTAGTAAAATGTGCACATACACGGCTTCTTAAGCCTTGTGAAAGACCTCAGGAGTGAGGCATGACATGAAATAGAGAAAGGTAGTGACCACTTTAACAAATTGCACATTGACGGGATGGGATACTGCAGGTGCCAATGGTGCCGTGGTGCCGTGGGAACTGGCCAATGCCATTGCAAGGTCACTCTACCATCTTCAGAAGGTTATGGCACTCAGAGGAAGTCCCTGATGTCTAGAATAAGGCCAACACCACACATCTATTTCACAAGGGCAAGGAGGAGAATCTGAGGAACAAGAGACTAGTCATCCTAAACTTGGGTTTTAGGAAAGCAGTGGGAGCAAAGTCTCCTGGAAGCTATATCCAAACACACAGAGGCCCACAAAGTGAGTGGGAACAGCGAGCATGGATTTACCAGGGGCAGCTCCTGCCTGACCAAAACCAGAAGGACGAATTGCCCTCTATGCAGTATTGTGCAGATGTGGTCCTACTGCTGTGTACTGAGGGTTGAAGCAGTTGACACCATTTCAGATAAAGGGACAGTGCTCCAGGGTACAGTGTCTATAAACAGTGAGTGCCTGAGACTTCCTTGACTTGTAGTAAGCTGGAACTGTAAAGGAGAGTGATTCTGATCTGTGTCTATGGCTACTTGTCTGGCAAACCCTATAAAACATGGTTTAGAAAACTGTTCAAAATGGGGCTGCTACTTGGTTGTGCTTAGTTTAGCTTCTTATTTTTTGTTTCAGTAGGAATTGTAAATTGGTTCTGCATCTCTGGTAAACTTATTCCAGTTTTTATAATGTGGCATGTCCAGGCAAAACAGCAACATCTAAGCACTTCACATATGCCTGTATACTTAGTATGGTTTACAGCTGTCATCCCCGTACATTTTCAAATGTGTGCAATAGATTTCATAGCCACACCTGGGTTAATAGTTCTGCAGTGAAGTTAAAGAGGCTAACCCCAACCTTACTATCTGGTGGTGGTACCAAAANCAAAAAAAAAAAAAAAAAAAGAATTTTACACTTTTAAGCAAAATAAAAGAGAAAGGCTGAGCTGAGCTGGCTGTTCCTTCCCCTGCAAAGACTGCCTTTCTAGGTCTTTTCAGCCTGGGTGTCTCCAGCTGGTTCATATACCTTAGCAGGTACTCCCAGTTCCTCATTCATACCCTATTGGTGTACCTGTGCTCCTACAGTCCTGGTCTTATGATTAAATGCTCTCTGAAGATGTACAGCTGGAGAGCTGCTGGAAAACCTGGAAACACATGGCTGTTTTCCACTAGCTTTTGGAATTTTTTTCTTTATTTAGTGAAAGTTAATTACTTTGGCATTTTCAGATTTTTATTCAATGTTTTGTAACTGTTCTTTTCTTATCAACAGTCAGTTTCCAAATCTGTTATTACAAATTTGTAGACATTGGTTAATGTAAAATGCAGTTAGAAAAATCTTCAGACAGATTTTATGCAATTCCCAACTTATGAAATGGATTAACTCTATTACACATTATGAAATCTAACACCTTTCTGGCTCTCAAAATGATGAAACAAGACTGTTATATTTAGTATATTCATATGGCTGTGCCCAAAATATTTCTGTAGAAATTAGGGAATGATTTGCAATAATATCAATACTGTAAATGCAATAATACATTATAATCTTCTGTTTCTAGATCTTCATCCCTGCCCAGCATGCCACAGCAAATTACAATCGATAAAAAGCTAAACTTAGCACTGTTATGTCTGCCAAGTGATGGCCAGACGCAGGGGCAGACCTATCCAATTTAGGGACTCTCCGTTCTAGTGAGACAACTCTCTGTGTGTTCATCCTTTGCATTCCTGGAGGAGCAGCTCAAAACAGAGCTGTCATCTGACTCAGCCCTGCTCTTCCTTGATGCCAAGGAGAGTTTTGTCACTGATTTCAAAGGGGACATACTTGAAGCTTAAAGTATGAGTGGGGAAAAAATTTCAAGGTTGAATTTTCTGAGAAACAGCAAAGAAAATTCTATTCTCAAAACACAAAGTTATTAGGTATGTAGCCACAAATTCCTAAGGGAATGAAAAATAGGAGGGATTGGGCCCTCTCTGAAGAAACTCCTGTACCAGAATCAAATATGACTACTTTTGCTAGTGTCAAGATCTCAGAGATGTATTTTTCAGGGTGAGTTAGAAAACTGCCAGTTCATAACCCAAATGAATAAAACCCATGAAAATTTGCTGTTTCCTAATGGCTATGCCCTAGAGGCCTCCTCTGTACACTTAACTAGTGCAAATCAGTATAATTTTTGAAGCAAATAAAGTCTATAATGATTTATACTAGCTAAGGATTAGGGTTAAGATCAGCAGCACCTAAAAGGCATTAGTTTTAAAAATGACAAAAAAAGATTAAATATTTTGAGTGACTGAAGTGGCTTTTCCTTTCTTATGCAAGAAACCTTTGAATAGGGAGAGAGTACCTGAAACCTCCATTGCCATATCCCTTACATGAGATTACAGTGTCTTTGCCTATCAGAGGTGTCACTGCTACTCCACCAAAGAAATTCAGGATTCATTTGCCTTAAAACCAAGCCTTATCCAGCAGGATGCTTACACTACACCAAATGATAGTGTCTTTTGCTAATTGAGTCACTATGCAGAAGAAACCAACACAATCACTACAAACAGAGGTCTTTTGTACACTGAGCAGAGTTAGCAAAGGTAGGAGACATGACAGCAGCATTCATAAATGTCTAAAGGCACTGAAGAGCTTTATCAGTGAAATCAGTTAACAAATGACATAGTACATAACTCCTGAAGATGTAAAGCATGAAGTTCCTTTTCCAAGTCAGGCTCATAAAACATGGAACTGCTGAGTGATATTTCCCCACTGGTTAAAGGACAATGGCATGGAGCTCTGCTATCCTTAGAAGCAAAGTAAGAATAGCTGTATGTGTAGAAATCCCGCAAAGCAGCTCTCCTGTGAACCATGGTGAACCATGCCCTAAGGCTATTGACGCTACCAGAGGACTACTGAGCACCTGAGCTTCTGCAGGAAGGACAGAGATGAAAGCTCTTTTTTTTTAAATTCTGTAGAAAATAAAGGAGCTGGGGCTTACCTTTCTCTGTCCTGGCTTCATAGGTGCATTTATATGCAACGAGAGGGAAGAATGATGACAAGGTGCCTAAATTCATTTAGCAGTACTTCAAACCATTTTTTTACAACTAGAAGTAATTTTAGGAATTCCTATGCAATGGCAGCAAACCACTAGAGTAGGATCATGATTTCTTTGTTGGAAAGTGTTGGTTGCCTCCCCATTAACAGATTCAGCACCTTGCAATGTTCAGGTCCAGTGTTAACATGAATTGTGAATGAAAATATTGACTTAGCTCCAAAATGTTTCCAGTTGCATTGGAGAGGGATGTCTTACAGCTGCCAGAAGAAATCCTGTGAGAGCCAGGAAGCAGTTTTGATAAATTAGCAAAGTCAGTTTTTAGCATTTCTGTTTTAACTCGAAAAAGGTTTGCTGCCATATGCATTTGTACTTTGGCAATGCTTGCTGACAGAACAGAGGCTGTCTTGGCATATTACTTGTCAGAGCAAAATAGATTTGGCTGTCATTTCCATAATAAGTATAATTCATATTGCAGTGTCTAAAAAACATACGGAAAGGGGGGATGTCAATATGAGATGAATTTGCCTTAAAAGAGCTTGTAGGGGACTCACAATTAAATGGGTACATGGCCAGATGAAGTTATATATGAAAAACTCCTCCTCCCATCATAATTATATTTCTTTTGTGTTCAATTAATGAATGGTTTAACTAAATATGCTACTTCAAATATGTAGGGCCCAGTTTACCCATTCTTGCAAAGCTCATACCCATGTAATGCAATTAACCTAAGCAATTAATATCAAAGACAGAGCTATAAAAAATGAATAGCAGAGGCTTCTGTGCAGATAAAACATGACTTTTATTTATTCCTAGTGTGTGCATGCAGTATTTTTCCCAGTAGTTTCAGCCAGTCTGTCCAGTAGCTATTGTTAGGAAAACACCTAAGCCAACTTTATACAGCCTGCTTCTGACTGAAGTTGGGAAGCTGAATCTGCATACTATGTAACTCAAGTTTGTTCTGCTCCCAAATAACACTGAGGAAGAATAAAGTGAACAATGTATGAAAGAGTTCTTACCTGCTTGCAAAGGACCATGTAGACAAACTTCTGATATAAGAAAGTATATGGTCCCTTTGTATATTTTATAGGGGCTTACAGATCTAAATCTCTTATATTTGTGTCAACAACTGGTGTTAATTGTTATACTGATACAAATAATTGCACTGATACAAAGGGCCTAAGACCATAATCCCACAGCTGGCAGCAGCATGGAGCCAGGCTCATGCAAGTTTTGTGTGAAGCAAAACTTACTACAAAATGCTCTTGCATATCACTGACAGCCATGTTTTTCTGCCACTGTAAACAAAATAGGGTACAAATGAGAATCAGGCCCACACATATGGATACGAATTTACAATTTATTCATTGTCTTTTACCGCTTCTGCTCTTTAATCTAACTGGTTTTGCAGTGTACAAGGATTTATAACACAAAGAAATGGGGACAGATGACATTCCATAGCACTGATGTCTGGCATACTAACATTATGTATTTCCATAAAATGGAATAGCTGGTTTTCAAAAAGCACAGGTAGATAAATAAAATGTGAACCCTATATCCCAACCTCCAAACACTAGAAATGTTAGTCAGTTTTTACATGCAGTCTAGAAATCAAACAAGTTGGTTTTGTGCTATAACTGTGCTATAAATTCTTTCATTTTCGAATTTATACAGAGCATGGTAAGTACAAGGGACTGTTGAAGGAAAGAAAATAAATCACATTTCAAAAGTGTGTGAATTAGAAAACTTGGGTCCACCTTCAGAAGTGAATGAAGCTCTTGAGCACACATCACCTACCTGCTGTGCAAGCTAATTATGTCTTTAAGGGTCTTCATGATAGCGTTTCCATTGCTAAAGATACAGAGGGGTACTTGGAAGAATTTTTAAAATCCCTTGGTATGAAAAGCCCTTAACATTGTCAACATTTAAATCCCTTTAAAGATCTGATTCACGTTGCCCAAGTCACTTCAGAAGTTGTAACGAACTCCCAAATTATGTAGGGCTTTTTCTGTAACAGGTTTTGTAACCTTTAGTTTTCAGCTGCTACTTCTAAGTTCCCTGTAAAACAAAAAGGAATAAATGTTACACCAGCCTTCTCAGTTCCATCAAGCTGTCCGAGCCACAGTTTATGTCAAGGAAAAAGTAAAAGTTAAGGTCTAGCTGCCTGAGTACTTTGGTGTCTGATTCTAGTATGATGAGAGGTGATGATCTCCACTTCAATCCTGATACAGGCCCTTTCTTTGGATTAAGTATCTAATTCCTCTCTGCACATTCAGAGCAACCATTCCATAATTCCACTACCACTTGTATAGAGGCAACCTCACTGTTCCCTCATTTTCTTTCTCTCAGTCAATTAGCACACTGTAGCTGAATGAAAGAATAATTAGGACAGTTACAAACAGAAATGAAGAATTTCAAGGCAGTCTAACCAGGCAGAGATGAATAACATGAAAAGTTTCTCAAGAGAGCATCGTATTAGAAAAAGCAGTTTTGTGAAACTCAAATTTTCATTCTAAAGTCGAACATAAATACTGTTCAAGTTGTTGATGCTTCTACGCATCAGCAACTGTGAGTTCTGATCAGGCTATTAAGACCTTGTTTTTAAGGTCTGTCCTCTAAAAGAACTCCTATATTTTGCAAAAGCATTGTCTAGAAGGTGAATAAGAACCACTCATTGATTTTAAAAAGCCACATTCATCCTGCAACACCTTAATGGTGTTTGAAGGCTTCCGTGCAAGCTCTGAAACAGTCTAATCCTCATTAATATGTAAAAACTTTTCTTCCCAGAGATATATTATTTTAGGTCAGAAAAAAATATTAAAATTCTATAAAATAAGAAAAATAGGTATCTAAAAATAGGTATCTAAAAAAACCCTGAATTCTGAAATCTTTCTTAAAAACAGAAGAACTAGAGAAATAAAAGTATTGAGGATAATGCTTTGCAGTGTGTTAGAGCAAATTAGCTTTCACTTTGCATAAATATACAATGCATAAGTTTTATACTTGATTTTACAACATTCAGCAAAGGAACTACTTATCATAATTTTGACCTTCTATAGAATAACAGTGGCAAGAAGAAATAGTAAAAACTATCTGAAGGTAGCTGCAAGTGGATATTCACTTCATAAATGCCACAAATATTAAAAACAGAAGTGCTTGCAGAACTTCCACACAGCCCTGAATCAAAAGCCACTGCAATGAGAATTGATGCTCTGCTTACTCTTCTGTTTTTGTTTATCTACATTGTAAAGCGATGTTAACCACCATCCTAGGTGTACACACTCCTTACTGAGTGGGGAAAGAGTATGAATTTGAGCTAGTGATACTACCAGCAGGAAGCCTGAAATTCACTGCTATCAGAATTTCAGTTTCCCAACAAATGTAATGCTTGTGCCTGTGTGTGAAATTATCATATGTATCCAATTTTAGTAATTTAAAAACGTTAGTCTCCTTTGATGAATGCAAAATAAATCAATATGATTAGCACGATGGGTGCGAGAAAAAGCAGTCTTCATAGTCAATATATGTGACAAATCATGATCTCCTCTACAAGATATCATTATGCTATGTCTAATGACGCCCAGTCTTAGGACTTGTTCAAAATCTACAAAAGCCAGTTATCTGAAACAACTTCTCCAGTTCCCAGTGATCAGCAAGGGACTAAGGTGCAAAGTCAGCTCTTCGTCAACTTGCTGTACCTCAAATACTTCAGTGTTTGGCAGATATCTGCCAGCACCTGTGCCAAAATTGCCTGCTTCCAGCACCAGGCCATTTCTCTCTTTTCCTCCCCTCCTTTTTAGTGCAAGAAGGAGGAACAAACTGAGAAGAGATGAGTTATCTGCAGAGAAGGTCTTGTTAGACCTCTGCATTGCAAATTAATTGTTTTGGTGCAGCCATGCACTGTTAAATAGAACAGGACAGCAGCCTGAGGTCAATCTTCAAATTGAGGTCAATTGCACTCCTGTGGGGCAACCTGAGGTCAGTCTCAAAAGTTACTTTAAAATATACTGGCTTACTCATGGTACAAGAAAAAAATCTTTTTTTGCCTCCCAGCCATCCAGTTTATTTTAGTTTAAAAAAATCAGATCTTCAATGTTTCTTGGAATCTGGTAATATTGTTTCACTGTCATGACCAACATTAATGCTGAGAAAATAAGTTAGATTAGACACAAGTCAATTACAGAGGAGTAAGTTTTAATATTGCCAGTCATAGTAGCCTTCTGGGGTTTTTCCTTAGTAAATGAAAAGGCTTTTCTTTTCATCTAGAACCATCTTATCGCTCATTTCACTATCAGAAAAACACTCTGAAGATAATAGCGAGAGATTCTTTTAAAGGAAAATATATCTAGTTTAATTTCATCTCCATTTTAAGAGGGAGGATTTTTCTATATTTTTAGTTATTTGGGTTCATGTTTTTCCATACACACACAAGTGATAACAGCAACATTTATGTAAGGTGAATTGCTTGAGAACTGTGATTTCACTTACTATGCTCAGTTAAGACTGTCCCAAAATAAAGATTGTTCTTTACAGCTATGCCTCTTAAATTCTTGTGTTTTGTGTGATGCTTGCTTGTAAACTGGCAATTCACTCCTGCTCTGTCTCCTAACTCCTTATTCCCAAGCACCACACTTTCTTCAGGATTTGGCAACGTTCATCATTTTGATTATGTCACCCGTTTGCTCAGCAAGTAATTTAGTATCTTCCTTTAAGAATCAGGATACTATTTCAAGGGTAACTTCTAACATTTAAGCCACTTAAGGTGCCAGGTACAATTTACTTACTGCTAATGATTGATGTCTACTTTCTCTCTTGACTTAAAACTCAAGTCTGGATTCCTCTGTGTCTGTTTCCACTGTGCCCTGTGTGCAGTGCGGATGTGAGCATGTCTCAAATGCAATAGTACCCCTAAACAGATCCCCAGCTTTCACTGTATTTCCTTCAAATGGAGGAATTCAAAATGCACTCATCAGCCTTATCATCTCTGAATGTGTGGGTTTCATTTCTCAGCCTCAGTTCATTTTCAAAATATAACGAGGCATTGATTTTGCAAACCTGTTTTGTAACAGTCCCAAGATGCGGTAATCAGATGTTCTTCTAGCCTATAATCAGAAGAGAGGATATGACCTAATTCAGCTTCTTTGCATTATGCATTATGATACCTGACCACATACCTGTTGCCTTCTTCACAGCAAGATAAGGCACCAGAGCAGTGGTGCAGCTGGGGAGCAGGGTCCTGCCAGCCTTTTTCCCTGCTTCCAGCCGAGGTAGCCGAGGTGCAGGAACCCCAGGCAGGGTGTTGCGCAGGGTGAGCACAGCCTGCCTCTCCCACAGCACTCATTCACCTCTGGAATACTCAGTAAGGGTCAATCCTACACCTGATACAGCTTTTCTCTCACCCACAGCACAAATCTCTTCCAAGTGCTGCCCCAGTTTTCTCTTGAGGCTTCTAAGGCACACAACATCGTTCAGTGAGGAGCTTTACAGGTCTGTGACCTACAAGTGAAAACATGTCATCACCCCTTGATTCCTGTACAGGAAGAGACAGTGAGCACTCAATTCCCGGTTGTACCTTTCCTACAGCATTCATGAACTTCAAAGATGCCTCTTTCCCCACATGTAGGTCCTCTCTTTTCCAGTAAGAAGATCACTCTGTTTCACCTTTCCTGGTACAGGCACTGCCACAGAACACTTGTCATTCATAATTTCCTTCAGATTTTTCTCTGTCTTACCATATACTTCTGGAACAAGAGGACAAGAATGGTACAGAGTACTCAGGGTACAGTTAGACCATAGCTACAGAGCTGTAGCGTTGTTTTCCTGTTTGCTTTTCATTCCTTTTCTAATTTCACCTTAAAATTCTTTTTTTTCCTCCAACAGTTGCTGAGCAGTGAGCTGATATTTTTCTGGAGTTCTCTGTGACAAGACCCAAATCTCACTCTTGAGTAGTAGTAGACATGTCAGAGGACATTATTTAGTACACAAATTTAGGATTATTATTTCCCATCTATATAGCACCACTATATCTATATAGAATTTTAATTTTGATCTTGCCTTCTAGTCTCATAAGCCCATTCTGCAATTTTTTAGAGCCAGCCTGGAGCCTGACTCCCCAGCTCAGCTATTTTTGTCACCTTGCTCTTTGCTGTGCTTTCCAGGTCACTTACAGACATGTTGTATAGCACAGGTCTTAGAAGAGCCCTCCTTTCATTTTTGAAAACCACATTTAGTCGTGCCTTCTGTTTATGTATCCAACCAAGCTAGGACCTTGTCTACTATGGCAGGGCAATTTCATTCCTTAAAATCCTATAGTGAGGGACTTTGTCAAAAATCTCCTGAAAATTCAGGGTCATCCGTAATGATTTGCATATTGTCCCCTCAAGAGCCTTCCATTGTGTTTGAAGGCCAGGACTAGCCTTTATAGAAACTATGTTTTACCTTTCCAGTAAGTCACATTTATCCAGATTTCCACTAATTCCATCTTTCATCATGTATTCTGTTAATTTACCAAGTGCAGGCATCAGGCTGACAGGCTCACAGGGTCACAGATCTGCCCTAAAAATCTCTTCAAAATTTTGTGCCATATTTACCACTCTCCCCTCCTCAAAAATCAGTGAAACCTTAAGGGAAAGGTTACCACCATCAATAATTCAACTATTTAATCTTTAAATTCTCTTAAGTCTCTTGGGTGAATATCACACAGTCTCAATTATTTCTTAGTGTTTATTCTCTCTTTATTGAATTACTTCTTCCACAGTTTCTTCTGTTTCAGGCAATCTCTTGCTGAGTCCTCTCAGGGGGTTTGGGGCTCCCCTCAGTCTTCCTACAGTGAGCATCAGAGCAAAACACTTATTTACCATCTCTGCCACAGCCTTGTCCTTGCTGAGCTCTCCTCAAATAATCCCATCACCAGCTGACCTGCAGAGCTGGCAGTGTTTCTTTCTGCTCTGCTGGGAGAAGGATTTAGACCTGCCTTGATGTAGAGTGACGCATATTGCCTGTAGGACCTATGCATATTTGCTATAAAAAGTGGTTGCTTGGGCAAGGATTTCAGGAAGAGAAAGGTGGTCTCAAGTTAAGAGAATGGAACAATGGTCTGGAAAGCTGGATTTATGTCACTGTCATATGAACTGGGCAAGTGATTTATTTAAGTCTTCTGTTTGTGTTACTTGTTCACTCCTGATTTCTCGAGTGACTGATTTGATAACTCTCGTATACAAGCAGCACAGTGCAATTTAGAATATCTAAAATTGCACACCAAAAATTCAGAACTCATAACCTCAAATCTTAGAGGACTGGGGGGATTATTTTCAATGCTCTGTGTCTCCGTTCAGCACTTGCAAGATGGAATAATCCTACTCCTCACCTCAGATGGGTTTTGTGCATATAAATTCATTAAAGTTTGTAAATTGTTCAGGTACTATAGCAACAGGCACCATAGAAAAACCTGGAAGGGACACAGTAATTATCTTCAGAGCAAGGTTTGGATACTGTGCCGTAAATAAAGCATGGGGGACATATTGAGCAATGGGAAGAGAACTAAAATTGAATATTTGCTTTCCAGTTAAGCTCCTTCTGTCCTATGCACAGACTGAAGCACAAATAGTTTAGAACAAAATTCAAATGTGGCTGTGTAATTAGACAATGTCATAATGCTCATACCCACTGGGGCTCGTTTAAGGCCATACGAGGCAATTCTTAGGGTTTGGCAAAGACACCAGCCATTAAAAATAGGGTTTTACATTAGATAAAAGGTCAGGAAACTGTAATGAAAGGCAGTCCAATTCTCTTCTGCTACTCCACTGAATTGCAATTTGGAGGGGTAATAAATATTGCATACAATTTTCAAAAGTACTTTAGAGGTTTGAGAGCCTAAACTCTACGAGTGTCATCATAAACCTAAGCTGCTATTACTCCAGCCAGAGGAAACTCTGCTTGTTCCAGAAATGGATGCATTAGGATTATATGTCAGCATGGCACTCCATGCGGAGAGAAAGACCATGAGAGGAAACACGTAATAAATTGTCCTTAGCCAATGTGCTTGGGCTAGGATTGTTGCATACTGAGCAACTGAATGTGGACAAGTAAGAAACTGAGACAAATTTGATTAATATTATCAAGTTTGACAGAATTTGGTGTTTATTTACAGCCAACTTGTGCTAACTTTACTCAAACGGATTCTCAGACTACTCCAACAGCTTTCCTGCTGAAATTGGTGGGGGTGCTAACAGTGAACAACATTCGATGTAAGGGGTTCCCACTCTCTGCATTACAGAGAGAGAGGAATAGAGAGGAGTGAGCATACAGCGGAATTACAACGAATTACACTCTTTAATGGTCTTATTAAACTAAGTTGAGCAAATTCTTTCTCTAAAACTGAAAAACTGTTAGAACAATAAATTGCATACAGAAAAGTAAAATTTCTTTATTTTCAAGTCTTACATGAAATGTCTATTTATATGTATGATGCTATGGTTGACAGTAAGGCTCCATCGATTACCACAAGGCCTAACTTTCACCCATAAGCAACTTAATCTACCTTGAAATTATGAACTCAGCTGACCCTGCCAAAATTTCATTATGGAGTCCAAGGAAGGCAGGTATTTTGAGACTGTAGGATCCAGCAACTTTTGCTAGCAATCTGAGCAACAGACATAATTTGCATTTTTAAGAATATTTGCTATAAATAATAGTTTTTTATTTGTCAGGGTAACCCTTATTATTTACTTATTTTTGTTATTGTGTTGCTACTTATTTAATGTTTAAGTCTTTAAAAAGCTACAGCAAATAAAAAATAACTGATCAGAGTAAACATCATTAGAGTGCTGGAATCCACTTTTTTTTCTATAGGACTGCATTTATTCTAGCAGTATGCACGTATAGTTGATTTTTATGGCAGAATCTGATTTGGGCATTCATTATTGACACACACACAATAATTTTAAGTGCAGTTAAGTACACCATCTGCCTTTTCTTTCTGCCTGTGCCTGTGTAGCCATATACAGTTATCTGCTATTCCAGGAGTGTCTGGTGCCTGTTATAGCTGCACCAGTTGCACTACAATCAGCTGAGTAGGCATTTCCCTTATGAACCCTGATTTTCAGTGTTTAACAACTAATTCGAAATTGCATAAAGCTCAAATGTGGCATGCACATTTGCAAACCAGATGTGTTTCTGTTTATTCTTTTACTTTTAAATGCCAAAAATGGCAGGGTTTAAAGAGTCCGTCCAAATAATATAACACAATCAGCAAAGCAGATCTGCTCTCAGTTTGGGGATGTGGTTGAAAGATGTTTGGAAGTGGGTCTTACTTAGCCTTTTGGTCATTATTTGTATCTCTCTTCCCTTAGCTAACTCCTACCAGTACACAGCACGAACTGCAAGCCACTTAATGAAGGGGCTTGAGCACGTCTATGACAAACCACCAGCATTTGGCATAGAGGGAAATTGTTCTGATTTACCCAGCAGCTAGACAGGCTGGATTCTATTAATCCCAGGGTAGAAGTTAAAACAGTCTTTATGTTTCCTCTGAATCTGAGAAACCTAGGGAGAGAGATAGAGAAGCCCTCCAGAGACAAATTCTGTGAAAGAGTTCAAATTCATAAGAAGATGTAAAAAGGAAAGAAGGGGAAGAGGAGGGAATGAATTAAAAACATTTTCATTTAAACACAGTTTGCCAGTTTTTCTGACCATCTGAGCTTTATGTTGGGAAGATCCTGTGCAGCGACATCTCTAAATTAGGGGCTCTAAACCTAACAAAGATCTACTGAAGAATTATCAGTCATATACCTACTTCATCTGCAAGTTCCCAAGGTGTTTATTTTCCCAGGTACTCATGGGAAAATAAGTGCTTGTCCTGGGGCAATGAATGCTTGTCTCCCACCCAATACTCCACTGCAATCCAAGGCACCAGCTACACCCCACCTCTCCTTAGGAAGTCCTATTTGCAAACCAGTCTGCTGGTTAAAGCACTCAGCACTCAGGCAAGTTCTTGTGCACAGCACCCGCAGGGAACGCAGCCCACACCACCTCTGGTAAGTGTGATACAGAGTTTTCAGCCAAACTCTGACATTCTAAAAGAATTTCAAGAGGTTTCTTTGCACATTCCCCACTAATTAGAGAGATGTGTGTTTGAACCATTTCATGCTGAGGAAGGTATTGAGCCTGGGTGTCTCTCTTCCTCAGTGAGTGCTCTGATCTCTAACAGGAATTGAGGAAACCACCTCTCCCCACCTGAACATTAAAAGAGAAGAGAGCTGGGTCACTTCTTTGAAGAAATAGTTACAGAAGACTGCTGTCAGGAGAGGGTTCCAGGTTTATGATCCCCAGTGCAAGAAGGCACTTACCCATTACTTGGCATGAAGCAGTGGGTGCCAGAGGAGGGAAGGGGGTCACACTCCCAGGTGTCACCTCCTACCTGCTTCAGCTTGACATGGTTAAGAACAACAAGAAATTTGGATCAATATGAAGGGCGGTTAGGTTCTACTCAGAAGTCATATAGATATTTTTATTACTGAAAATAGTCAGTTTTTCAGTTTCCTGCTTTTTTCCCCTTTGACCTCTGCTATTCCCTGGCTCCAGTGTGATGCTGCTGCATCTTCAGTCAAGGGCTGCAGACCCAGCTGTTGACCTGCTTCCTGCAAAGACAGGTCCAATGCTGGGTGATTTGTTGTGTGATTTGTGGGTCACCAGCATTTACACTGGTAAGCAATATTATAGGTCTCACATCTGAGGCAGTACCTTAATGTAAGGTGAAAAGTGCTCTAAGAACAATTTTCCTGAAAATGTATCTTCAGCAGGGGAGAATATAAACATGTGATTAATCTTAAACAAATTAGTAGTTCTAATGAAGTCAGTAGGGCTGCTCATTGACATGAAATTAATACATAGAGTCTTCATAGGATGAAAGTATATATATGAAGAAAATTGCTTTCTCATCTCATTCCACGGGCATCCAGGACCAGTTCCTGCCCTCATGATGGCTTCTTCTCACATCAGCTGTTCAGCCAGCCTCTTACTTTCCAGCTTGTCTGCTTAGACCACTCTACAATTTCTTGTGCTCTCCCTCCACGCATGCCCAAGCCAAAAGGGTCCTTTTTAATTTCTACATTGGTCACATATTTCTCCTAAAAAACATGTTCAGAGAGATTGTTAATAGTCCTTGACATTGACATAGAAACAGGTGAAGAAAAAGCAGCAACCTAGTTTACACATGTTAACTGAGGTCAGAGATAAGAAAGGGCCAGGTGAGTACAGACTCCAGTAAGACACTCTCTATGCTCTTTGCTTTATGCATCTGGCTTCTTTTAATTTTATTTATGGACTAATCTTTATCCATATAATCAGTATTTTCTCCTCAAGGACTGCCATTACTCACATGAGACTTAACTACTGTGTAATACTGTATAATACAGTGGGGTGCTTAGGGGGAGAGTGGGAGATGTACAGGAACAAAGTCTCCTCATTGTCTTGCTCAGCACTGAGTATATAAAGCAGAGGCTTAAGGAAAACAAAGAATGAGGAAATCAGGAGAAATGAAGAAAGTGAGAGCAGACAAAAGCAGCTGAGATGCAGGAGATCCGAAAAAAGGCACAGTATTATAAAAGATGGATGGAAAAAGAACTTAAAATTGTCACCTGCCTTAAATCTTCCACCACCATGGTGATTGCTGTAAATCCCATCCTTGGAGCCTAACTGCATCCTTTAGTCTTTAAGGAACATCGATGCCTATTACCATGAATTCTGCTCCTTCATGCTGGAATTCTGACTGTTGCACAACTAAGCCTTGCACTTTTTCAAGTAGCCAGACTTTCCTAATACAGAGAAAAAACTGTGCTACAATTTTTGTACACAAGCATTGAAAACACAACACAAGCATTGAAAAACCATCAGCATTCTTAAAAATGTTGGGATACTTCCTGCAGTGAAAAATAAAATCTATATTTATATCCCAATCATATAAGTGAGCAGATTCTGCCATTTTTTTAGATTTTCTTTAGAGAATTTAATTCTGAGATAGATAAATAGATAGATAGATAGATAGATAGATATGTATATAAAGATTTTAATTGGAAAATGAATAAATTTCAAAGTTTTTACATAGTCTACTTAGAAACAATATTTTAAAAATATTTTGGAAGAGCAGCGTGAAAATGTAACAGTAGTGTGAAAACTGTGTCTGGAAAAAGTATGTGTGAGCTTTTAGTCACAATCTGGTAAGTCAAGATACATCCCAATTCCTTCTCCAGCTGTCAACCATTCCTTAACTAATTCTCAAAAGTCTTTGCAATACAAAAAATTGTGTGATAAAAGTACATATTTCTGGGCTGCAGCAACATCTCTCCTTGAAAATTGCATTACTTATTCATGTCTATCTTTTCACAATAAAGAAGAAAAAAGTAGATGGCCATAACAATATACTTTAGAAAGAGGAATTATTTGTTCCTGATATGGAAACACCATTTTCTTTTGAATTGGTTTGAGCGAAAGGCAGCAACAAGACTATTTAGCATGGTAAAAAGTCACCTACTTAGGTTTATTTTCTTTTCAAAACCCTTTATTTTTCAATTCTATGAATAGTTTAAAACTGTTTTAGACATGTAAGTTAGCGATTTTGGCAAATAAAATATTATGATGTACTCACCTACAAATCTCTCTTTATCAGTTTCTGTAATGCCCCACATTCCAACCATTCTTTTTAGGATTAGACTGCAAAATGGGTATCATTCAAATATGTGAAGAGCACAAATGTTCTCAAGGAAAATACAGTTCTTGCTGTTGCAAAGACTGCAATGTTTATATACTCCTTACATTAATGTGAATCATTTGGGCCCATTAAGTTGTACCTCTACTTCACTGTCAGTGAAACAATACAAAAAACTAGAATTGAAGAGGACTCAAGCTGATAATGAAAAAAAAAACCAGAACTTTTGGAGAGGTAGCAAATAGAGCCAAATGAGCTCTTACTGTTCCATATTATTCTATGTAAAATGTTTCCTGAAATGCTGTTCACACTGGGGAGTGACAGCAATTGCTGAAGCTTGTTGTATCACTGTCTCCAGATTTCAGCACTGTTCCTGTAAAAGTTATTATGTCTGAAAGTGCATAAGTGGGCTAAAAAGAAGGAATTCAGTGTTTTTAAAAATAAATAGGAAAGCTTTATCATTATGATGTGTAATAAATAAATGAGACCAAGACCCAGTTGTCACAGGTTTGACACCCCTATATAACAAGACTCCAAACTTTATTTACCTGAAGTTGGACCTCATAGCTAATCCTCCATCAAAAAGGTTGTTTTCATGTTCCATTTAGTTTCAATCAGGTGAGAACACACACATTTTCTGTGAACATCAGCTTGGATTTCACCATGTTGGTTTCACACATGTGCACAGGTTTTCAGCTGAGCTCACACAGCCCCAGTGGCAGATAAGCTTAGCCCTGATAGCAACGAGAGAAAATTCATGTCGAGTATTACAGGATAGCCAAAGGAAGCAGGTCTCGGATTTGTTAATATAACACTATATATCAGAAATGGGATTCAAAGGGTGCTGTGTGTCCAGTCACTTTGGGAGCAGAATGGAATACTCTGCTCTCTGCGCTCAATTAGAAAAAGCTCATTTGTCAAATGAATTGCTTTTCCACAGTATACTTGAGGACTGAGACAGAGGCAATGAAATATTCACAGAAATGCAGACAACTTGTGAAAAGTCTTTTTCTTTGGGATCCTGCAGTCCGTTTTGAAAAGGAGCAAGAAATGTAAACCCTGCTATTGTGTGGTTCCTGTGTAAATTAGCTCTATGGGAATCCAAAATAGAGCAGATTTATGCTAACAACAGGCTGAGGGAGATTACTTGCAAACAACAAAGGCAGCCTGGACAGCAGTTTAGGCCTTCTCTTGTTAAGAAAATTTTCCCATCTGTAACTAAATCAATTAGTTATACCAGTGCAAACCCCTGATAGAGACATGCTGCACCAGCATGAATTGGGGCTTAAAGCCATTTAGGTTAATTCAATAAATCCTTGTCAGCATTGCTTTGAAGCAAAGGATACCATAGAACCAAAGTTTATTTGGGGTAAAGAGACTGACTGACATGTAGGTAGGTATCAAGCTGTCATTCTTCTGGCTACAAGCATGTGCAGCTGAGTGAATATACGTGGCAGGTTGGATTTGGATCTCATCTCAAGCCTATGTAATGAAGAATGACGCTTTTTCCCTTGCAGCCTTTTCTATTCAAAAACTGGTCTTTAACTAATTTTCAAATGCTTTAATCATGAGAGGCAACAAGACAATTACACTTGCTGACCCTCAGCACCCCACGCCTCCTGGAATAACACCAGGCTGTCGTCTTCCTCTCCAGCTCTCTTCCCAGCCCCTCCCATTTCCATGTGGCGTGGTGGCCAAGTCTACTACTTTCTTTCTCCTCTGCAGGAGCACAGTATCTGAGGAAATTGTCTGGGACTGCAATCCCCAGAAATGCTACGTGAGCTAATAGCTTGCATATTCAGAGGTGCGCTGTGGGGAGGTCAGCAGCACTGCCGCAAGAAGAAGGAGCAGCTACAAGGTGTGCTGCTGTCTCCCCCTCATTAGTGCTGACACTGGTCACTAGCTGGGGCTGGGAGAGAGGCAGCAGGGTGTCAGAATCAGATCAAGAGATCTCATTTTCTCCAAGCCCTTTTGTTCTTCCTTCCCAGATGTAGAAGAGAGTTTCTTTAAATTGACTGCTTTTCCAGATTTGTTAAATGCCTGATGTTCTAGGGAAAGAATAATTTAGAAATTAAAGGATTATAGGAAATTACTGCTTTAATATTTACCTGTGTCACCTCTAAACCGTATATTAAACATTTCTTCTGATTCTCACAAAGTCAGTTCTTGTCCCCTGGACTTCATAAAACAATGTCTGCAGAAAAATATATGTATTTGAAAGCAAAATACTGTTCTAAATTTTTAAAGCACAAATGCTCTTGTTAGGTACTTGTTACAGGTCAGTCCTCTGCATGTTGCCTACATCAGATACTTGCTACTGCCCAGGAACATAGGACTGAAAGCCTCCTAAGACGCAGTTCATGTCCCTGATGTTACAGGCTTCGTATCAAACAATTTTTCGTAGCAAATCAATCTCCGGTCTGACAATAACGGATTTTTTGTCCCATCAGACAGATGGTTCTGGAATAGAGCTCTTCCCCTTACTGACCTGGTGGTTAGAAATCCGATCCTGGTTCACGTGGCAAAATATACATGTGTTAAATAATTTCTACTTTGAATCTATCTAATGTCCCAGTAACATTTTCCAACAGTTTAAATAGTTTTCCTCTTCATTTTAGCTATGTTTTCTCCTCTGCCCCCACACATTTGTGGCAATGGAGGCTTTCTGCAGCTGCATTTTGCTAAGCAAAACTAAACAGGAAGGTTTTCTGTCTTCTAGTAAGACAAGAGCTCTGTGCCCCAAAACACGCCTCGTAGTCTTCCTGTGCACCTCTTCCACTTTGCATTAGTCTTTCCTGAGCATGTTTTACCAGGGCTGTGCACACCGTCCCCATGACATGGCCTCCATATATGCATTGACATTTTGCAATTACTTCACCTCAAACAGCTTCCAACCTTTTTTTCTCATGTACTTTACCGAGTGCTCCTGTTGAGTGATCCTGCTGCATCACCAGCAGAGAGAAGGCAATAAACGGTGGTGTGGAAACAGGAATGTGTGCCTTGTAAGACATGGGAAAAGAGGGACAGAAAGAGGAATTATGGACAAAAAAACACAGAAGGAATTTCATTTTCCTACTCACCTATAGCCAGACAGTAGCCCCAAGTCTTTTCCTTCTCGTCAGCTGTTCCCAAAATATAGGCTGCCAGTCCTTGGCAGAAGTTCTTGTTGGGCTGTGACTGCATGACCTTGAACTTTGTGCTATTAAATTTCATCCATTTCTTTTTACTTCAATCCTAAGTTATCCATCTCATTCACATGATATTTTGATCCTGCTCTACATAGGCAGTGCCACCCAGCATTGTGTCACCAGCATAGTTTTTAGTTCACTGCCATGATTGATCCTCAGTTTAGAAGTAAAAATACTAAACAAATACAGAGCCTTTTTTTTAGCCACATAGCACTCCACAAGTAACCTCACTCCTGCCTGCCACTACCTCTCCAACACTCACCAAGGACGTGTTCACTTCAGTCAATTTTTACCCTTCTTGTGTAAACTCAGCTCCTTCCACTAGTTTGACTGATCATTAGTCAATGTGAAGGCAGAAAAAAATTAGTTGGATAGCTACCAGCTGTTAGATTGGTCTTAATAATATACAATTTTTTTAACAACTTTTAAAGTAAAAATAATTGGAGGTGAGGAAATAAATATATTTAAAAAGAGATTAAATGCAGCTTCAGCCAAGGGAGGTTGTTCCAAATTCATCTGACACTGTTCTTCAGTGAATTTTTTTTTTTTCCAGGAAAAGAACCCCAAACAATCAGTGTCATTGGCCTGGACTTCAGTAAAAGGACAGCTAGTGAAGACTTATTAGCCTCTGCAGTTTAGGCAGGGAAAGGGCAGAGAGAGTTAGCATAACTTCATACCAGTTAAAAATAACTGTTGGGACTGAGAGTGACTGCTTGGTTGAGTGATGCCATTTACCACAGCTTTAAATTACTGTGGAATTGTTTAAGCATTAGTTAACTGTCTGCCATGAATCTCATGATGGATCTCTTAAGTCAGGGTTAAGGAATGGTTTACCATAGCCTTGTTAATGGTTATACAAGCTCCTTCTTCATTTCTGATTAGTTTTTATCTTTCCATTATTTTAATAGTGTGATAATTAACTTCATTCTTTCACTTCCCTTTTAAAATTTGTTTAAATTTATGTATTTTGTAATTTTAGGACTTGCAGATTTTTCCTGGGAAAAACTCTTCTATTACAGAGCATTCCACCATGTCAATCAATTAGCGGCTTCTGTAGAGCTTATATTCTCAATTTTTCAACCCAAAAATAATGTATACTTAAACTTTTCCATTGGAATGAAGTACAATGACAGAACAGAGACAGTGCTTGATTGATTGGATTTACCAAGCAGCAATGAACAGTTAGAACAATATGCTACTGAACGTTAACTTAGAAGAGAGGACCATAACCCTTTGAAAGAAAATCGTATTTACTGAGACACTAAGCATTAAAGAAGATTGTATGAGAACACTGGAAATATTGATAAACACAAAATAAACAGTGTAAAAGGTAAGGCATTAAGGATGCTGCTGATTCTGGTTTGCATTTTGGTAACGTTTTGCACTGTCAAGCCTATAAGGAACCACCAGGACCTTCCGTCATGCTGACGTACCGCCCTCTGCACTTTTCATCACTTTCTTAGGAACGGGCAGAACACGACACCCCCACTGAGACATACGAACACAGAAATCACAGACCAGCAGAAATCACAAACTACTGCAGATCTGTGCTTTACTGCATGAACCCATGCACAAACTCTGAGCTTGTTGCTTGGAAAAAGAAGGAACAAAACAGGGGAAAAAAGATTGTGTCCATGTTGTTGAATATATATCTTCATGAACTGAGATGTATTGCAGAACTGATGCCTAAAAATGGGTTCCTATGACATAAGCAAAGACATAGACTCAGAAATAGGAAAGTTTTCATGGTTTAAAGTTGTTTTCTAATGTTATGCAAAGTGTAATTCCAGGAAATTGTCATCCAGAAAGTGAGGTACATTTCAAGACATCCATGGCCAAGAAAATAAGGTCATACAACAACAGGTGCAGGAAATGGTCACTGGCATTGTCAGAGGATTGGGATAAGACTGGGGTGATTCATTCTTATCAGTGTACCAAAGTGAGGGCTTTATTTATTTGTGTAAAGCAATGGCATACAGTAAAAAACTACATGGAGTTATGAATTAAAAATGTAAATGAAACTTCCACCATATGCATACACAAATGGCTGCACCAATCCATCAACAAAGGAGTTAAAAGATTTTAAACCATCTCTTATTCCATGAAAAGCAGTTTCACCTGCTATTAGTAGAGTCAGATTTACTGTCATGGGAAAGCAGAAAGAGCAAGACTGTGAACAGGGGCTGATACTCTTATTCATTTGGGAATTTTTAGTGCAAAATTCAGATATAAAATACGAATAAATGCAAATTTCACCTCGCGTGCATTTATCCAGAGGTAAAATTTCATGCATAAGCCCCTTCCTCTTCTGCCCACTGAAAAAAACTCCAACAGTGAATCTTTAGTCTGGCAGGTCTAATGTGCTCCTTTGGCTAAGGATTTGAGCAGCCATTTGAGTGTTTTATAACAAGCTGCCTATAAGTGTTCTAGCATGTGATGCTAAGCTATGTGGGTCCAGGAGCAGCACCAGCTGTATCATCCAGCTCGCACGGCATGGTGATAATCCGACTGCCCCAGGGCTCCCCTGGGAAGCAATACCAACAAGCCACTTCCACAAGCAGGCTATGAACTTGAACTATGATGTTGAGCAAGAAAATATTTCAAATAATTGTCACAGAAAATCACTGAACCTCAATTCTGGTGCAGCATGTAGGGTAAATGGCAGGAGCTATGCTTTTGCTATATTGCAAATTACACAGGGTACAGCTTGTTGAAATAGTTTTAAACACACCATGTACTACCAGCAGAAAGGGGAGATCCTCCCCAGACACACACACATCCCCTCTTTTTGTGTCTTGATGCTCCTAGCTGTGTGTGCCCACCATTTACCACCAGAGCTTGTCTGAACAGACTCAGCTCACTGGCTCAAGAAAAAGAATAAGTCAGCAGAAATGCAGTTATCTGCCTCTTTGGTTAGTGGATTAATCTGCCCACAGGAAAGGCCAAACCCACCTGACCTAGTGGAAGGGAGAGGTCAGGATGAATGGAGCTGGGTGCAGAAGAGGGACAAGGAGACAGAAGAGAGAACAAGTGAGAGCTCTTTTGTAGCCCTTCACAGTTTGGCTCACATCTGTAGGCATCACTGTAAACTAAAACCATAGTAGTGATTTACCTCAGACTGCTAATATCAGTATTGAAAGAAATGCCTGGTTATATGAAAATCTACCATGGTATTAGGTGGAATTCAAGCCTTCTTTTGGTCATTGGTTGAACTTTCAAGATTATTTTAAGAGAGCCTGTGAGGTCTGTAAATGTCAGGAGCTCTGGACTTCAAAACTCAGCAGATCTGAAAGCTGGACATCTGCAGTACAGTTTGTTGCCTTATACTACCAAGGGAGAAACAAGTTCTATTTTTAGTTCACCTTGTGCAAGAAGTGAAGTCATTACAAAGATGAAAGAATTGGTCTGTACTAAAAATAGTATGCAAATGAGGCAATGCTTCCTACAAGCTTATCTTTTCCCTTCACACTCATAGCTACGGTCAGTAGCAAACATTTTTCCTGAAAATAGACATGGTATAAACACACCTGTTGTTAGTGTTCCTGTGCTCACGAGGAGGAAAAAGGGAAAAAAACCCCAAACCCACAAAGTAGTGTACAATGGAAAATACAAATTTCATACACATTTATTTAAATGAAAGATAAAAATACATCTGTGGCTACAAATAGTCTTTGTAGACCAAGGTCAAAATCAACATTCTGAAGAAAAATCACTCTTTCAGCCATGAGGAGTTCCCTGGTTTCCAACATGTTGTATAAAAACATGAGTTAAATACTTACATGGTGTCTTGTGCTCTTTCTTGTCACTTTCTGAGGAGGAATAACCAGCAATGTGGAGTTTTCAACCTCAGCGCTTTTTTAGCTATTGATTGTCCATCTTTTAAAAGTGATTGAGAAAATAAAGCATATTTTTAGAGAAAATTAGTGTCAGGATGGAGAATAATCGTATTTAGCTTCATCTTGATTATACAAATTAGAATGGTCTTGTTACAAACATCTACTAATAAAACAGTGTTTGGCATAGAAATATTGACACACGCTTGTCTATAGTTCTGCTGGCAGTGCCATTATAATGAGAGACTAGGATACAATGCAAAAATGGAAAAGAACATTCAGCATAGACAATTTCAGTTGTGTTGGTTGGCTGCTGAATAGCTGCTTTAGAGACTAACAGAACAAGATGGGGTTTTTAAATGGGACAAAGACTTAATTCAATAGAGAAGCAATACAATACAAAACAAAAAATGGAATTCTATTCATTTACATGCAAGCTAGTAAGTGGGTGAAAAAGTATTCTTTTTTCCTTAATTTACAGCTTGACAGAGAAATTTTGATTTTGCAATGTTTATTCAAGTTGCTATCATATTCTACTTTTTCTTTGAGATTCAGAATTTTGCCCACTTCATTTAGAGACCAAACTGCCTGAAATGGTGAGCTGTTTCGTGCCCCAACTTTATCAGTCCTCTTCCATTTTTCTTTCTGAACTCAGTTGAGTCAAGAAATGAGTCACCGTTGTGTCATATGGCTCAGCTACTTCTGAGGACATCTCAGTTCCGGAAGGAAATACAAATTGCCCTTGACATTCACAAGCCAAAGAGAATAATGAAATATTGAGAAACTCTTCATCCCACCAGTGTTTCACTGAGAACGCTTCTTGGGAAATCAGGATATACCTACTCTGCAGAACTTCAGTTTTCTCCATAGTTACCTATTCCTCTTGGGGCTTTCTTTTAAATTTGTGATCAGGCATCTCGAATTATTTCTTCCAAAAGTTTGGCCATTCCTGTTCTCTGTATTCTGACTTTAGTTATTTAGCAGATTCTGTGTACTAATGAAATAATTGAATTTTGTCTCTCATATCAACAGTGAAGGAGTCAGGCTTTCAGTGAAGCGAACCACTCTAAATTCACTTCCTTGAGTTGTCACCAGTGCTGATACATGTAATGCTGCACTAGATTAAAAGAAGGGATTGAAATAAGTAAGGGGAATGAATACACAGAAAATTATGTATTTCCAGGACTAGGAAGCAGGCAATTTTCATTTTCAATGAGAGCATCAGGAAAGAAATGGGTGTTGTCACAGGAATAAATGTAGCGCTTAGCCCCTCACAAGGTTTCAGGTCTTTTGTGAGACAGATCTGCATGATCAAATAGAATACCTCAGTGATTTTCCAGGTATATGCCCTTCACACTTGCATTCAAGCTTACATCATTATCAAAAGAGATAAGGCAGCAGCAAAGGAAACAGGATTAACCATGAAAGTCATTAGGTTTTAAATTACTGAAGTAAATAAACTTCCCGCACTGTGACCCAGAATATCTAACTTTTCCTTAAAAACTGTTAACACAGAAAACTTATCAGTTACTTTAATACTTTCTTCCATCAGGCCTAGAGTAAATACAGAGTGCAACAGCCTAGTGCCTACAGCTCTGATTCAAAGACTCATTCACATATATATGTTTATATTTACATTTATATATATAAAAATCTGCACAGTTGTCACAGTGTCACTGTCTGGAAGAGAAGACTAGCAGCCCATTCCATGGGAAAAAGGAGGAACAGCATGCTGCAGGCAGTGACCAGAATGATGGTGGATGAACACGCACCCTTGCACTCGTGCATTTCTCACCAACAGTCCTACCTTCCACCAGTCCCTCGCTGTGTGACAAGACACACAAGGACTCACATCCAGTATACAACTGACACAACTGGTCCCCTTACCCCCCTCATGTCATATAGCCTGGTACATCCAAGTTAATTCATATAGCCTGGTACATCCAAGTTAATGTTTCGCATTATCAAATAGCCTCATGTCATGGGATTCTTGTTCAGAGATATAAGAAGGCATAGTGAGTGTGTCCAGCCTTTTCCTTCATGTCCAGCTAGTACTTGCAGGTGCTCTTTGGTTTCTGATTTCAGATGAGTCAATCTTTTCCTGCATGAGCATTCCTTGAGCTCAAGAGCATAACATTCATTCTCTCACAGCCACTGCTATATTAGTACAATGCTGCTATATTTCCATTTTTATTTCTATCCCTGTGGACTTTAAGTTCCCTGCAAGCATATGAAAACATTAAGAATGATAAAGCTTAGTTCTTATATATCATTTTCCATGTTTAAGCGTAGAAACTAATGATGCTGTAAGTCCCTACAACAGTGCTTTTTAGAGAGTAGTAAGGTAAGAACACCTTATTGGAGAACCAAGAAGGTGTGAAATGACATTTAGTTAGGAGACTGTAGTGTAGATTAAAGAGACATTAAAGTGCTGGTTTTCAGCTAAGAGCAGAATCTAAATTAAAATCCCAAGTTTGCAGGGGCGAAAACAGCACTAATTTGATATATATATAAGTGTAACTGTAAAACCAATCTACTAGGTACTTACAGCAACACTGCAGTCAAGACAGTAGCCAGAATATGGCAGAAGGCATAAAAGACCCAGCATTTATATTGTGAACTTGGTTAAGAAATGAGGTCAAACATTTTTTTTATTAAGCTCATCCAGTCACTTCACTGATTCTACCAGTCTGGTGTGATGTACCTACAAGTTGGGTCTCTGGACTCATAAGCTTTCTTTCGTGCCTGGATTGCCTCCAGCCATCATTTCTGGGTCTCATTCATTCTGTTAAATAGAACATTATGGGTTTCTTGCTTTACTTGTAAATACGAGACAGTCTTACAAAAGAGAGCTCCTAAACAGATTAAAAACATCCCTTCCCACACCTTTGTTCTTGAGGGCCGTTTCTCTTTAAGTCTAACAACTTCAAGCAACTGGAAGCAAATAGACAGTACTCACCACATGATTTTTAGGTATTTCACATAAACCAGGAGATACACATTTTTATGCACAACGTGCAACATTTCCATCTCCACCCTCTTCCTCAGAATCCCAAAAATCTTGCTGATGTTTTGAGTTCCAGGTTCTTTCTGCTGGAATGTATTACCCAGCTTTAGTTCTTTAAATGCTGTGTTTTATTTATTTCACTTTCTCCAATGTTTCTGTTATCTTGGAAGTCTTTACCTAATCTATTCCTGTGTGACTCTCTGCTTCTCAAGCCTTTTTTTACTTAGCCCCACCTTCATATGGTCTCTTTGTTTCAAGGGCTTCCTAGTCCTTAAAACTCTAGATTTTGTTCTGCAGACACCTAGAGAAAACCTGTTTTGCTATGATGAACTCATTGCATGGTTTTGGTTGGAGAAGAGTAATTTTTAGTAACATTTTTAATGCTCTTATTCAAACCCATTATCCTGCCTCATTGATCCCAAGGAGGAAATAGACAGAGTATCTTAAACAATGGTGTAAATATACAGCAAGACCACAGTCCAGAACAGGATTTATAAATGCATAGACAAATTCCCAGATGAAAGTAACATTATTAATCAGTGTGGTCATTCTGAAACCTGAGCTGCTCTGCAGTACTAGGCATTAAATTGTTTTCTTTCACTGTATTTTTGTTCATTGACAACAATGATGATTAATAACAGTCTGGCCAATAGTGTACTTGCACTATAGATGATAAAGTGCTACAACATCTAGCAAAAGAGAACAAAACAAAAACACCGACATATGGGTTGTTAAAACGGTATTTTATTCAACAGTTCTGATACTTTAACAAGAAGTACATTCTCTGATTGTAATGGATAGTCAGATGGTTGAAACAATTAATCTGAGTTCCCTGTATAAAAATGAAAGAACCTGATGCACCAGAAATCATTAGGATTTAAAGTAAGCAGAACTTTCTCTGTTTCAGAATTCAAAGGACAAGAGTGTTTTCAAGCTGCTAAAATAGCATGGGCTGTTAATACCGCTAAAGACAGTCATCAGCCTTCTTGTTCCCTCTAAACTAAAACACACATTTCCCGCTTAGTTTCAGACAGAGTTTCACGAGTTTCTGTTTTTCTGGGAACTTAAGATAACTCTTCTGGAACTCAATTTAATTTTGACATCCTATTCATCTTCCTGCTTATTTCCCATCACTGACCCTGATCTTATTAAAAAACCTCAGAGAATGTCAGCAACTGCAGGGGGGGTTTTTTGACGAGTTACTCTGGAATGTGTTTAATGCCTTAAAATTGTCATTGATTGAAACTAGCAATTCTAAATGAGCAATTGAAAACTAATTTCCCTCTATTATTTATTTCTGTTTCTCCCCAGCCATATATTTGGCACTCCTGGGATGATTTCAAGATGGACAACCCAAAGCCCATTAGGGACACATCTTTCTTTATCCTAGTGCCTGATTTAGCCTCTTTCAGGTTTTAAGATCAGTGGATGCTTCTATGGCACGATGGACCAGCTGGGCCAGCTGAAAAGACTGAGCATTGCTCCTGTTCCATGGAATACAGGCATCACACACAAATACAGAGCTGATCATACCCTCTGCACATGTCTATGCCCTGGGTTTAATATCTAATATAAAACCTAGTGAGGGGCGTCAGGACAGGATAAGCTAAAGGGAATATCTAGACAGCGCTGTTTCCCTGTGGTAAAGTCATACACCCTCTAGTGACCTGCAGCTTGGACTTTTCAAGACTATTCTTGAATTAATAATCCTGGATGATTTGTTTCCATGAGTTTGTCAGGTGCTTTCTGAACATATACAAAATTTGGCAGCAACCACATGGACCTCCTCTGACAATGAAGTCCACAGTTTGACTGTTTACAGCATCCCAAAATTCCCTCTTTTTGTGTCTGAGACAACCTAGGCAGTTAGATTTTATGTCCCTTATTTTGGTATTATAATACTCAGTGAATAATAATTTTCTACCTGTCTCCTCTTTCCATTTATTTTTTCTTCATATCCATCACATCTGTCCTCATTAGGTCTCCAGGCTGAACTGTTATTTCCCATTTTAGTCATTTTTCATACAGAAGTTGGCTGCCTCATAATCTTTACTCTCTCCATCCTTTTTAATGAGGTGATGTACTTTTCAAAACTGGGGACAGAGAACTGTGTGTAATATTGAAGTTGTCGTCACAATAGTTTAAACAATGATATAAAGAAGTTTGGTGCTACACTCTTCCTTCTAGTGCTTCCTGCCATCCATCTTATTTGTTCGACCAGTACAAAGCATTGAGCTAACATCATGAATATAACATCCAGATATTTTTTTAAAACACATGTCAAATTGCATTTATAAACTTCAAATATATCTGCCATTTTATTTCTCAGTAGAATTGACTCTGAATAATCCCTTGGCAACAGTCTGCCATTATTCTTGTCTTCCTTAAACAGAATAGCTTAAAATCCTCAGCAAATTTAAGTTAATTTCTAGACCTTTTTATGCATATACTATGAATCATAGGAAATATTCCCATTTTGCCACAGATTCACTTGTGAACTCCACTTGTTTCTTATTTCTCTTTGTTTCTCAGTCTATGGAAGAACTATGAAATGCCTGTGCATGTAAAGATGGTGTTAGGGAAGTCAAAGCTCACCTGGAATGGATGCTTACAAGGGACATCAAGGGCAAGAAAAGTTCCTAGTGCTGAATTCATAGTTAAAATAGGAAAAGGCTAAATGAGAAAAATGTGATGTTTCCATCTTGTAAATATCCACTTTCAATTTTCACTTTCTGTTGGATTTTGCTGTTCAAACAAGGTTTTTGAATATAGGTACGTCATGGGCTTCTGTGCTGGCTTATTGGTAGCAAAATTTTGAACCAGATCTTCTGGTAATACAGAGCTGCTTTTCTCCTCTGGGACTTCTGGCTGTCTCTCCATTAAACAATCATTCATTACATCAAAAAGCTTAACCTTGGCATCATATTAATTTACATCCAAATTTACAACTGAAGTATCCTACCATAATAGCCTCTTGGATCATGCAGTTTGTCACAATGAGGTATTATAACTAACCTGAACAGGTGGCTGATGTCAACAGGCAGTGCAGGCATCTTTCTGTGTAGGTGCAGAATAAACATCTGTACAGAATCCATACTATCTCTTGATATGCTTAAATTAATCAGAAAATTTAACTCTTTGAATGCTGCCATATGTTGTACTACTACTTTATCTCCAGGAAATGCTTTACCTTCCCTGCAGACTTTGTCCCCTGGCAATACATAGCTAGGACACAAGTCTTACGAGGAGCAGCTGAGGGATTCGGGTTTGTTTAGGCTGGAGAAAAGGAGGCTCAGGGGAGACCTTATCACTCCCTACAAGTACCTGAAAGGAGGTTTTAGCCAGGTTGTGGTTGACGTCTGTTCCCAGGTAACAGGATGAGAGGAAATGACCTGAGATTGCACCAGGGGAGATTTAGATTGGACATCAGGCAGAATAGCTTCATGGAAAGGGTTATTAAGCATTGGAACAGGCTTCCCAGGGAAGTGGTTGAGTCACCATAGCTGGAGGTATTTAAAGGACATGTAGGTGTGGCACCTGGGGAAAAGTTTAGCAGTGGGCTTGGCAGTGTTGGATTTGCAGTCGGACTCAATGATGCTGAAGGTATTTTTCAATCTAAATGAGTCTATGATTCTAGAACTCTAATTATCATTCTTCCATAAAGTTTATGATATGTCAAATTCATGTTTGAAGCCACATACTCCTATTTTTTTAGGCTTCTAGCATTTGTAAAGCAGTAACAGTCCTTAGTTCGGTTACCACTTTCCTGGGATCTATTTAAATAGGAAATTATTTGGTTATCTGACCTTGATATTAGCTGGTTTAATTTTTTTTCATCTTTTAATATATTCTATCTTTGAGATTACAGCATCTCTATGATTTCAGCTGGAAGAACATATCCAGAAAACTATTATTTCCTACAACTTTTACAGGGTTTTTTGTCTTTATTTTAAAAATTCCGCAGTCATCTTTCTAATTTTAAATGCCATTTGACTGTTTCCATTTTCTTTTCAATGAAGTCATTATTGCTTCCAAAATCCTAGTTATTCAGTGGGTATGTGCAGAATGATAATATTTCTTACCAAGGTGAGCCCATATGCTAACATGGTTCCTAATTAGAAAATAAAGAGTAGCTAACTTAGAAACACAGCTGCAGAGGAGTAGCCATGTAGTATCTGCTTTCCCTCATTCAAAGAATCACATGCTGCCAAAAGGAGACTGAGGATGATAAACATTCAAAATAATGGAGAGACAAACAAAAAAAACAAATAGGCAACACTTGCCTGTAAATTTCATACTGATTCCTTGTGGCTTTTATATAGTCAAAATCCTCAGAAAGACTTCTCTTTTTAGATAGCTTATTGAGTTTTTTGGCAGGGCAGGAGTGTTTCGTCTGAAGTGCTGGTAGAAATGTGAGCTCTACTATTAAAGTTTTATGGTTCTTTTGCCTTACAGAAACCCAACCAAAATCAAGAAATGTGTCTAAATCATTTGTGAACTTCAATAAAGGTTTGTTTCCATTTTCCTTCTTACAGTGTGCAAGAAATGCTTTTGTCTGGACTGCTTTTTCTATCCCAGATTTTCACTATATCCACCTTTGAACAGAATATTTTGGATCTGCATGAATTCTTACATTCTCTTCATAATTTGTACAGACTTTTTCTCATGGTATTAGGTAGCAAATGCAAAAGCATCAGAGAGAACATCTTATTAGGAGCTCAACTTTAATCCTTTGTAAATAGTTAACTGCAGAGCTGTGTGTATTATTTTGACAGATACAGATACTACGCCTCAAAGCCACCGTTACTTGAAAAATAGCAACATAATTCCATCCCTATGAATACTTCCCATATTATTTACAGCTCAGTACTATACCCAAACGCATTCTGTGAAGTAGGTCCATGCTGTAGGTAAGGTTTATTATCACAGATGTACCACACAGACACACCCTAGATCTCTTTCATCTAGGGAAGCTTTAGCAGAAAACATGTGTGCAGGAGTTCAAGAAAAAAGTATCTGAGGATGTATTTTGACAGTAAAATGATGCAGCTAGACTGCCAGGCAGACTCTGCAGTTAAAGGTAGACTGGATAGGTCATGTCTTAATGTCAGTGAGGATAAGCACCAAGAAATGAAAAAAAGGGGAGGAAAAAGCAAGATTAACTAGTGTGGTCGCTCTTAATTTTTTTTTCCCATTAGAGAGGCATTGATTTTCAGAAATACCTAAGGACTGGCTTGCAGGCTGCTAATGGCACCTGCCAACAAACCATAACAAGAATTGCTTGTATGGACCACCAAGAGCTTACAGACCAGGAGCTAAATAGCAGTGCACACATGCTGAATCAGGAATTAGTCCAAGCTCTGGAGCTTCATCTTTAGCCAATGCTTTCTGTTCTTCAGTTTATATCTCCTTCAAAGCTGGCAAAGGCAGCTTTTCCAACTCTTTTATTTCCTCTTACTTTTTCTTCTTGCAGTGAAAATACTGGTCCTTTCAGCATGGGCAGCAGATTCTGTGACCTTAAAGTGACTCATTGCCATCAGAAGCTTCCTCAGTAATATGCCACAAGATGACAAAAAGAAATCATTCTCAAAGGCAAACATAGCATATCACTAAATGAGGAAAGGAGAGGCTGTGAAGGGACGTAATGTGAAATACATTAAAGAACGTGTGCACATAGGTGTTAAGAGGAGAAAGAGTGGCTTCCTCAGCTATCCTGTACCAGTAATTCCAATGTCCATTGTCTGGATCTTTCCTTTAAACTCTTAGTGTATTAACAGCTGAGTCCTTTGGTTGTTTTGTTGGGTTTTTGGATGGTTTTGTGCTAAAAAAGCTGCATCATACAACGACAGCTGAGAGAAAGCTAGAACAAGCTGAAAGTACTGGGAAGTTCAAAAGAAGTTATAAAATGGAATATTTTTCTTTCTTTCATATTCACTTGGGGCCAAATAGAATGATAATTCACACAATTTGTTCTTGAGTCAATGCCTTGATAAAACTAAATCATATGATGCTTGTATTTCTTCACAAAATTGGTGTATACCATAATGTCTCTTATGGTGACATGTTGACATCAAGGACTTTAGAGGTGGATTAACAGTCAAGGCAGGGATTTCTCTAAAGATTAGTGACCTTTCCTCCAAACCTTCCCTTTCTCAATATGACCTAGAGCACTCATAAGAGCAGAACTCCACTTTGTGCAGAAAGATTTTATGAATCAGATCTAAATCAAGTCCTACATTCATTTGGAAGTAGCTACATAGCCAGTGCTATATGGCTAACTCCAAGACTGAAATCCATGGATGGGAAAGGGTGCTGGTCAACAGCAAAATTCCTCAAAGGTCAGCTGAAATGTTATTATGTGATGCAGACTTTTGACAAAAGTTAGCTGCTCTGATTTTGCAAGACTTTTCCAAATATGAATATTTATCATAAAGGTTCTATTCTAAGCCCACAGGTCTCTTAGGTCATAAGCTGTGGCTTTCCCTTTGGCAAGGGGGAAGAGAAAGGAGAAAAGAAATGCCTGAAATGCATTATAGGAACATTAAATGATGTATTTATGAGTTATCATTAATAATTATTATTTTGAGTGTTGGGAGTAAACACTTTTAAATGCCACTAAACCCACATTTGCAGGATGTAATTCTGGTCTGATGTACACTATTCAACGCTCATTTAACAGAACAAAGTTACTGTCATGTACACAAGAGCAAAAGTGCAACTACCTCTTTACTCCTTAAAAAATCCTCCCTACAGGGAGATACTTTCAAAATAAAGCAAATTGGTATGTCCATTTGCCTATGTATCATAGGTGATCTGTTTATCAAGAAATGAAAGAACATTTCCTTCCAATTTCTGTTTTCCTTGTGATTGATATTAATTAGGTTTTCTGCAAAGCACAGCTTATCTTGAACTAAACCCAAAGCACATGAATATGTTTCTGTGCGGTAAGATTTTCTTTTCTTGAAATGAAGAATGGGATGAAGATGCTTATCTGAGATCAAACAGGCTTCAGGTAGAGTTTACATCAGCAGCACTTTGAAATTCATTGTTAGAGTATAGTTGGTATCAATAAGGAATGAGAATGGTATCCTGGATTGTGACTGAATTTATTAACTTATTTCCAGCAACTAAAAAGGGAAGGCTGTCACGCACCTCCAGTCATAGTCTTTTCTTCCTGAGATGAAAGAGGCAAGTATAGTTCATAATGAAAATTAATGGAATCCCTGAGAACAGCCCCCCAAAAAATCACTGTTAAAAATAAAAGCTTGTGAATTTGAGGTCTAATGTTAGTACACAGAGTTGAACAGAAGTTTGCAGTGTAAGGGCCCCTGCCCTCTTTGCCCTCTGTCTGTATGCCATGGAGAAACATTATATAGGAATGCTCTGACCAGCCAGGGCTCAGGACATCACCCTGGTTGCACCAGCTCAGGTGCTCAATGCCATGCCTGTGCATCCCACTGCCAAGTTATCATGTCCCATTTCTCAGAGTGGAGCACCCCACTAAGAGTTTTCTAGTACTTGATAGAGCCCGTTTATACCTAATATTATAGTAGAGTCTTAGTCTGACCCTTGTGTTGTAGGAAGGTTCTAGGTACAGATACTAAATCTCTCCATACTACTAGCCAATATCCTCTGATGGAGTATTATGAAATAGATCCAGTCACTTAATTTAATTCTCTCTTTACACCACAGTGATGTAGGCTCCTTTTCCCTTTCATCTTCCTTCTTAGTGCTTAGTGGTTCTGCAGTTCCCTTCACCCCTCACTGAGCTCGCTGTGCTCACACAGCCCATCCAGCTATCGCCCTCTCCTTCCCGTGCTCCTGTGCAAGCCTTGGTATTCTCAAATCACCCCTCTGCTAGAGCTTCACCACTCCACCACTGGCAAAATAGTTTACACTCCTCTGTTTTGTACGAGTGCAGCTTATCCCAGTAGAGACACGTTTAAATCCCAGCACAGTTAAACCCTTCAATAGTGTGGTCATGTATGACATGTAACTAGATAGATGTCTTACCCAGCAAGCATTTCTTCTGCTCCAGGATTCAGAGAGGAAAGCTTTTGCCAGCTTCCAGCATCGGTGCTTTTCCTCTTCAGCATCTTTTTTCCCCCTTCTCTTTTTAGCAGCATACATTTGTTCCATGTACCAGTATTTTCACCATCACTCTGCCAGTTATGGTAGTTACTAATTCCTTAATAAAAGAGAATAGCTGCAAATTAGGGCTGCCATATGGCTTTTATTACTAGAGAATGAGCCTTTTCCTCTGCCTTATTTTTATTGTACTGAAGAAATGCTGAAAGAAAGAAACAATATGGTTTGTGTATTTTTTTGTTCACAGAGTCCCAGAAAGGGCCACTCCACTTTACAGCTGAAAGAAGTGATTTAGTCTCCATGCTAAATCACTCTTCAACTTCTCCTAAGCATAGACAGCCAATTGTGCCTAATCGTGTGTGGTAGTTCAGTGATATGGACTACTGTTCATTGGGGATTGAGCTGCTCATTTTAGTTAGGACCACAAATTGAACTCAAACCAAGGTCCCAAAGAATAAAGCATGTGTTTTATACATTAAGTCATTCCTCCTTTCTTACTTGGCCCGTGAAATGAATCAGGGAAAGATTATTTTCTGGGTAAATTGGTAGTAAAACCCTGATGCAGACAGTTCCACAATTTGATTGCAGCCTGACTTCCACTTATTGAATATCACATCAGGCAGTGGTTCAAGGGTTTCATATGACAGCTTTAAAATCTGCAAAGTTTTCAGAGGTACTTACTACATTGTGATCAGGTCACAGATCTAAATGTCAGTATTGTATGCCTGATTTGCACATTTCAAAACGATTTAGTAATTTTTTCATTTTATCTGCATGCATGAAGTGATTTGGAATACAGAAACAATTTGGAATCATATTTAGTTTGTAACAGTTCAATTAACTTAAGTGCTGAAACATGCTTCTTTCTTTAGTTACTAGTTTAATTGGTTACTATTGCAAGAATAGGTTTTGAAAGAATGCCTAAAAGGCCAGGGGCAAAGTAAAACCCACTCTAGAGAATCCATGTTCCTGCATAGGCATGTGTAAAAAAGAAATAGCAAACAGTCTTTGGGGTCACAGTGTAGTGTATGATTGCCAGTGGGAAAAGGACACGTAGCCTGAGCAAGAAATGGACCTCGCAAAACTGCTTTTCTTTGACATAGTTACTAGCATAACCTCAGTTCCCTTTGGCTAGTTTTATTACTGTTTAATAAGCAAGAATGGTAGAGCACAACAAGGTTACAAAATCTTAATGGTTCGTTATATAAATCATATATTTAAACCTTGATCTGAGCAATAAGTACAAAGATAAGGTAAAATAGTATAGTAGTGTGATTTATAGGATGTTACCATGTGCCAATGTCAGAAAGTGTTTTTCTAATTAATTTAAGGAAACATCTGCTTTTCTTTTGAAAGTCAGACTTTTATTTTGCTAGAGCCGGAAACCTATCTTTTTTTGAAAGGATTTGCACTTTGAAGTTTTTTTTGCTTAGGTTTAAACATAAAAAGGACATGACTCTTCAGAGATAGTAAATCACCACGAACATTAATTCTCTTCTGTTACAGACGAATAAGGAAAAAGCTGCATGAATTCTGGCACCTCTATATGACTGCAAAGGAGTGCCTGGGATTTTGGTGAGGTTTTAAAACTTTGTTTATCTTTCTCAAAAATCTGCGTTATAGCTCAGTGCAATGACATAAGGAATGTCTATGCTGGATACTGGGCAGAAGAGAGGGCTTGGGGCTGAATTTCTGTATTTCAAACTCTTTCAGCCACAAGATTTTTGCTGCAGCAATCTGGCTGCAGTTTGCTCAGAGCACTGACTCTGTGCCCACATTGCTACAAGGAAGAAGTGATGTCATTCCTCTCTGAGGTGCTGGGAAGGAGGAGAAAGAGTAATGTCCTTCTCTACAGGATGGAGACTCTACATATAAAAACTTCCTTTGCTTCTTTAAGGATGGGAAAGTTACTGAGTGCTATTTATTCAGCACATAGAGGACTCATACACATGTTTATGAAATAAATGAGCATGTGCTCTCCTCCTTTAGGTAATGACAAACACAGCTACTGCCAGGGGCTGAGGTAAGGTACACCACAAGAGCAGGTGTCATTACATGTCATTTCATCCATCCAAATTTTAGGTCTCTAAATCAGCCCCTGTCTTTCCTACATCATTAATGAAGAGAAAGCAGTACCTCAAGTGACAACCACTCCCTCCTAACCATTGTAAAAGCTGCATGGGATATGAGAGTTGGGAAATGGCACAAAAAGTCCCCTGACTAGGGGAAAGTCTTGGAACCCAACTAGACTAGGTCTTGCACAGCTAAGAGTAGGTGAACTACAGCCAGTGTACAGGCTATACATTCTGGAAGCCTATAGGCTATACACTCTGCAAGTATAGAGCCATTCATTCCTTCAAATGAGAGTATATTTTGACAAAAAAGGAACCAGTATTGTTACCATAATTGAAAGTTAGGTATACGCTAGGCTTTCACATAGTATGTTAGTAGATTACAAAGATGTAATGTTGTAAAGATGTAGTATAATAAATGATGCAGAAAAACCTCAAATTTCTAGAAAATAAGCTTGGAAAATGAGGATTATATAGTATGTATCTTTAGTTCACTACCAAGACTGATAAATTCGATATATGAGAATTACAGTTTCTTAATTCAAGAAACTTTATTGTGAATAGGTATTAGCTGTAGGTTGCATCTTGATGAATTTAACTGAAATAGCAGTAACATAACTTTGGATATTGTTTTAAAGAGCATTTCTCTTTTCCTTCAATTAAGTTGAGCTGACTCTCAAGGAAAAAAAAAAGCTTTTTTAAAAAAGTGAAAGTTTCCCTTTTTTTTAAAAATTTTTTTGTCTGTGGGAAGAGACAGGTTCAAGAAGTATGTTGATGGGCTGCCTTTAGGTGATGGCTTTGACCATGGAACTGAGAGAAGTCAGGCTTTGGTAACTGGAGCTGCAGGGCAGGGGAGGAGCAGAGGTGGGCCCATGGTCCATCAGCAATGGTGGGAGTTTCTCTTGGGGACACCCTGCATAAGTGTCAACACAGATATACCCAAATGCACAAGCTCACACTGAAAGCTTTTATCCATCAAGGGTATCAGTTCAGTTCCTGGCTGAAGGCACAAAATGAATCCAGACATCACCTGACCCAGAAACAGTGACCTAAATTGGACCACACTGAAAAATCTGCCCATTCTTCAAGAGAAATAACCCCACCTGTTCCATCAGGGGCTGCATTACAAGATGGGTTAAAAGAGGAGCATTAGATGAGAGCAATGAAGTGCCTGTAGATAAATCTAAGCAAATACCTGATGAATAAGAAGCTTTTGTGACCCCAAAGATGGAGATGATGTCATACTGGAAACAAAAGACAAGGAAAAAGTGAGGAAGAAATGAGCAGAGGGAGCACTGCAGGTTTTCTCAGCCTGTGGTCCAGTAGCCTCTCAAGTTACTTTCACCAGATCTCTGGAGGATAATTAAGAAAAGTAAGTATGCATGTAGCAAGTTACATTTAGTGACAGAGGTGCCCACATCTTCACTGGAAAATTCTTGCAAGTTGGCAAAAGCTGAAAAAACTGGTTTTAGTGAATTAAGCTCCTGCAGCCTGCTTCCTCCCATAGCTGAACCCAAGTTTTGATTGTGCTCCTTGGCCCAATATTTGGCCTTTGTTTTCTTATGTAAATCAGGATGTTTAGTACAAATTAGCATTATTGAAAAACAATTCCCATCCAAATTAAATTCTGCCTTTCATTTTACACCAAACCTGCTGGGCTTTTTTAGATAAACCCTGCATCAACTTAGCTATAGTGTTTATGACTAAATGGATTCATTTTTTGGCAAAGTAGCCCTGTTTCTCCAATTGCATAATGCCAGTAGCAATTCATATCTATCAGACCATCCTCAAGGGTCATCTGGGGTTGTTCCTATGAAAGGTACAAAGCAGCTCCTTCCAAAATTTGTTCTCTTTATTCAAGCTGGGAACATTTTCAGTGTATAGAGATATATATACACATATGCATATGTTTATATATACATATGTACTTATATATATATATTTATATACTGTTAGTATATGCCACTAGACACTACTGGTTTTATTTTTATTTACTTTGTTAGTAGCCTTCATTTTTATATCTCCACTTTATCTACATGTTATTGGAAGGGAGCACTGCAAAATAAGGAAAGTACAAAGAGAGGGAAAGTAAAACAATATATGATTGCAAACGGATGCCAAAAATAAATCCAGAAGAGGTTTTTAATTTCAGATATCCAGCCAAATGGGCTGGCTGGAGAGTGTGCTCTGCCCCAGTACATAACTGCTATGAAGTTCAATGAGGAAGCAGGAAAAGTCCTTTGTTACATATGCCCTGGGAAAGTATGTTTAAAGAAATTATATAAATTATGTCTTTTCAAAGTACTATGATGAAAATGATGATATTGTAACTCTGAAGACTTCTGATGAACATTTTATCCTCAAAGAGCACTTAACTCACAAAGGGACGTCTCTCTAGCAAAGTAACGCAAAGCCTTGAAAAACAATATGAGCATTTGCAAAGATTTTGTAGTATCACCAGAGAGGTCTAAATATGTAGACTGCAAAGCATGAACATCTTTGGAACAAACTTGTCTTTGGGATCTCAGATAAAGCACTTTCCCAGAGCCTGTTTTTTCAGCGATTTCATCAAGGAGGTGATTTCATCAAAAGCTGAAGGAAAGCTAGTGTAATGCTGAAGTGATAAAAACACAAGGAAGAAATTGTAAAGCCATTGAAGAGTGCAGCAGGGGTATCTTCAAATCTTTAAATACTTTTTTCCTTAATAATAGGCAATCAGTAGAACTGAGCAATTATCTCCCTTTACAGATCTGAATAAAAAGATTTCTTAAATGGAAGTAGATAGATCTTATTAAATAAATAGTATAGTGTCACATATTGTAAATGCCAAGTCAGACATCAACAGAAATGACATATGCTACTTACCCCTGAAGAGCCGTGGTACTAACACCCAAAAATGGACTGGGAATTTCCAATGCTGAGCCTGTATGCGACAGAGTACAAATCTTAGACTTCAGAGTAAGTGTTAGTAAGTGCTAGTGTGGGTGTCCTGGGCACTCCTGCAGGACCCAGTGTGCTCCCACCGTTTTCTTCAAATATGTAGTAATTTAAGGTGACCTGGGAAGGCTGTGCTGAGAACCCACCTGGTGTTGTTGCATCTAATGGGAACTATTTCAGTTTAGAGATGCTACTGAAAAGTACCAAAGTGTCCTGTAATAAATAAACAATCAAACAAATAAATACATTGCTAAATACAGGAGCAGAAAAGAGTTCTTACAAGGTCATCACTGTTAACTGAATGGGTTGAAGGAAACCGTTTGCTCATTTACGACCAGGGACTGGGAATGGCATTTAAAATACTGCAGCCAGCTATAAATTTAATCACAAAGTGAGCATATTAAAATGGGGGGAAAAAATCAACCCCTTTTTCAGTTGTCAGATCTGGCCCTGTATAAATGGAGAAAGGGGTTCGTAGCAGTTTGTTAGCCAAAAGTATCTCTTACCAGTTCACATATCTTGGACTGGCTGATACACCATCCCAGATTTAAGGAAATGACAATTTCCTTCATGTTGAAGTAGTCCCTGACTATAGCAGCATCATGCCAAGCCTGGGACTTGTTGGATCTCCAGGCCAGTTTCCATTCCTAAGAAGAAGCCAAGTTGGTGTGGAAGTGCTTTGGACTCTACAGTTTGGGGACTAAGGATACCTGCAGAGCAATTTTGATGGATGCTAGTTCACTGCGAGTGAAAAACAGGCACTGCTGCTTTCCATCTTTTAGCTGGTCACGGGCTCATCGGGTTACACTCTGAGGGTCTCAGTCTGCCCATTCCTAACCTCTCACAGAGCACACAAATCTGTTTCTAAATAACATCTTAAGGAACAATTATTTCTTTTTCAGGCAGCCCTGAATTCAGTTACTGTAACTGCAAAGCTATAGAAAACTGGTTTGAGACAAATGATTAGAAATGCTCAAATTACCACAGGTTAAGCCAGTACTGTTTATTTCCTACCAGTTCATAAACAATGGTGTGGACACCTGTGAGCTGCCATCACCACAGAGCCCAAGGCATTCCCTTTGACTCCACTTGTGATGGTCACCCAGTCAGGAAGGCTTTTTGCAATACTCTCAGCCAGAGCACTACTGAAATCAGAACTTCTTGCTGGCCTGCAAGACTTGATTCTTCTGCAACATGAGGGTGTAGTTATAGCCTACGGCCTTGTTTGGAGAGAAAACTATTATTGCAGTCTATGCAGTCTATGTTTTATTGTTTACAGGTGACAAATCCCAGATGAGGGGTCTACATGCATATACATATATGTATTTTATATATCAGGGTTATGATACGTATATGTGCATATATATAATCCTGCTTATCTGGTACATAAGCAGGCATGTGCATATGTTGGCTGAAGAGCAGGTTCATGAAGAACATGATAAAAGGTTTCTGAAATCAAACACACCTTAAAAGATTTAATGTTAAACAAGCCTTACAGCCCTGGTAAAGGAACCAAAGATCCGTATGACTTTCAGTTTGACCAAAGGAATACTTTCCTTGGCATTACCCAAACCTGTGGGAGCAAAATGGAACAATGAAAATATCGCTCAATGTTTCTCTCTGCACACGAGAAATTAATAGTTCCAAGGACCAGATACTGCCCTTGGCAGTATAATGTAATAAAGACAGATATAACCAGGAGAGAGAAAACATTTTCTGTTCCTCCAAGAAGAGCCACTTTAACAGGACTTGACAATCCCCTTTCCCACATTCAGAGGTGCTTGAATTGACAATATTACCTTTCTGTGGCGGAGGACATAAACTCTGGCACCTACCATACTCCTGCTTCACTATGCCCTCATTATCATCAAAAGGTACGACTGATTCCTCTAGCTACTCGACTAACCAGCATAATAACAGATGCATTTCCATGCTCTCCATTACTCTGCATCTTTCAAAGCACTTCAGATTATCGCCTTGACCAGTTAAACCCAACTTTCTTTTTCTCTCTCTTAAGCATTTTGGAGTGCTGAACATATTAATTTCTTGTCTTGTAGAACTTGTCCCATACACACTGTGGCAGAGAAAAAACCCAACCCTAAATCTAAATAAGAATAATAAAATGCCTTAATTAACATTACTATTAGAGAATAAGAACAGCATCTGTTTGTTAGATGCAATAAAAACAAATAAGTCAGGAGAATCTCCAGTCTCATATTAAGATGTGATCCATCTATTTATTACTTTGTGTATAAATGTTTCATTGCTATTTGCACAATGATTAAGAGTAGTTTTCAGAAAATAAGTCTTTTTCTTAATAGTGCAAAGAATGAGAAAGATGGAGAATAAATGGGGGTTTAAGGGGATGCTGAAGTTCTCCCATGAGCTTGGATGAGATTTATGTGCAACGTGAATAAAAAATGTGTATGACAGCGGAGGATTCACTTGGTTGTTGGTTCCTGTTCCATTTGTCTAGTCTAACTGTATTCTTTGCCTCCCAGACATATAGTGAATCTGGAATTGTTGAGTAAGTGAGGGAACAAACTGCCAGTCAGCAGCTGTTTGAGGCAGCTTAACCTCATCCAGTCTCATCAGACCCAACATTGTAGAGTAAGACCAGTGCCATGAGATTCGGAGTAAAAGCATAAATGCTACCTGCAAATCTGTTTCTGCTAGGAAGAGGCATTCTAGGAGTCTCACTACAGCTAAGTCTTTTTATTGCTATGCCTTTTCCATTTTCAAATGAGTATGTAACTTATTCAAATATATATCAGCTTCCATGCCAAAAATGTCAACAGCTTAGTAACAGGACAAGAAAGAGCTGGTGGGATTGTGATACATGTCTTATAGGGCTCTCCATGCAGCTTCAGACCTGTGAGGCTTTGTGCTTGATGCTTCATGTCCATTCTCTATCTACTGTCATTAAGGTTTCTCCATAAATCTCTCCACAGTTGCCCAGTTGCAAATATGCAAAGGTCTGAATCTGAAACTACTGATGCCGTATTTGTTAGACGAATATCTGGGGGCTAGGAAATAATACCAATACTACTGAGCCATCATAGTGGAAGATTCCATTGGGGTTTTTTCCCCCCCTGTTTCATGAGAGGATTGAGACTCAGATGCTTCTGTCTCCTGCCTGTGCTGATTCCACCATGTTTCTATTGCCCACACAATCCTCCTGCCTGTGTGGTTTCCTCCTGGCCCCCATTCTCCAGTATCATCTGACCATGTTAGCCCATTTAAACAAACTTTGGTAGCAGGGTAGAAGCCTTCAGCATAGACCAATCTAGCACACCACATTTTATTTCATGAAATCAAGGGAAGAGGCAGAGGCAGAAACACTCTCCAATACTGCTGCCACAGAGCCACCTCAGATTATTACAAATCAGAGGACCCTCACAGGACAGTGCTGCAGTAAATGAGCCTACACATGATCTACCTCTCAAGGAACTATTTGTAGAAGAAAAATCGTATTTTTTAGCTGCAGAATTATTCCAGCTGTTGACTGGGCATAGAACAGCCATTACATGGTGTTCCCCATGGTTGTACGGCCACCCTCCCACCGAGGTGCTGGTGTACTCCATCAGGCCCCTGGAAACCCACAAGCGGCTCATGTTGCCCTGTGCTCCCTGTCATGTACCAGAGGGCCAAGCGCTGGCCATGAACTTGCTAGCAGGCAAAGGTGAAGGCTGTGGGAAATGTCAGGAGAAATACCAGCTACACTGGTTGCAGCATGGTGTCATTTGCTGGTCTTACCCACAACAACCTTCTCTAGCTCCATGCAAGTACGTAATTGCATTAGAGACTGCTGATGATTTGGTCACAGTTTATTCATTGCCACATACATGGGGCAGAAACTTGTACCATAAGCAAACATAAACAAAGTCTGCCTCATTTACAGGAAAAGACAAATTTTATACGGTAACAAATCTTCCACCACAGTCATGCTCTTGTATAAACAATACCATAATATTTTGTCCTTGAGGCAACAATGGACAAAATGAGCAGTTCAAATAAAAGGAGTTGCTGAACACTGTGACACGGAGCAGTAGCACAGGAGCATCCAAGGCACGGTTCTCAAACCACACACTTGTTCCAATGCAGCTCCTGTGTCCAAACCATCCTACCTGACAAGATCAGCAGAGTGCTGGGCAATCCAGGTCACTGGCTAAGGAAAGAAGATGTCATGAGCTGCTGCAGCCAGCTTTGCCATGTTGTCATGGGACAGAGATGCACATCCAGGACTTCACATCCACTCCAGAGCAGGAGAAGGCCCATTGCCTACCAAAACCCATGTCACACATCTAGCATCTCAGACTTCTGCAGCTTAGTTGATGAGCGTGACCAGCAGGGCCTTAGTATCACACAGACAAAAATAGCAGAGATCATGCCTGGGCAGTCAAATGACTGGCTCAGACCAGGAAGGACTAGATGTCACTGCTCTGCCAGTGGTGCTGCCAGAAGTGGTCCCAAGAACCCTGGGACAGGTGTGGCCAAGCACTTACTGTTCTCCAGATAGCAGGAGCTGAGAACAACTAGATGTTTCCTCCTAGGGTTCAGAAAAGCTGTGGTTCTAGGTTTTAGAACAGTACTTCTGAATGCTCTTCTTCCTTTGACCACACAAAGTACAATATATGGCAAAACTTTGATTCCCTGCTCACCCTTCCTAGGTCAGACAGGTACAAACACAGGCAGGGATGTTCACCCCATACAGCAGGTGAACTCCTCACCTTGCAGGGAGGAACTGTATCCCAGCTTCCCACCAAGAGGTTGGACAGCTGTCAGCAAACCATCCCACTCATACAGTCCTCACACAGTGGGAGCCAAGTTCCTCCCAGAGTTTGCCAGCAGGTTGTCACAGGACAACCCTGTGAAGCTGAGGCTGAAGATTCCTGAGGAAGCCATCACACTGTTTTCATCCAAAATGTCAGCGTTGCAGAAGAGCAATGGCAGCACTTCAGCAATGCAGTGATGTTTTGTATCCTCTGGCACACCAGGTATGTAAATAAATGGGTTTCTGTCTAAATTCCATTGTGTGCCGATTTGTACCAAAGAATTGTTGTGATGTGCATCATTATGTCTCATTATGTGATTGCAAGTAACCTTTTGTATAGCAGACACAATCCACGTAACATGCTGTGTGACCAGTTTACAAAGCAGGGCTCCTTCAGAAGGGCAAGTAATTAATCATTATTCAGCAACAGCTCTCACCACTCCATACTCACTGGCAGGAGTGTATAACCCAGGGCATGCTTAGCTATGACAATAAATTATTCATGCAATAGAAAACTAGTTAGCTGTGGTGCTGTTCCAGTAAATGGTTAAATCAGAAAGCACTCCGTTAGTTTTCAATTGTGTGGCTGGTTTTTTTTTTAAATAAATTTACTGCCAACACATTGCATAAACAAGCATAGGCCTGAGTTGCAAATGCAGTAGGAAAGAACTAGTGTAAGGCACCACTGTGTGTTTTTCATAATGCCAGTCAATAATTTGAGGACGAGATCTCTTGAAGGTATAGTGCAGTAACTTTATGGCTGTAATTATTTTATTACTTTATCAAGTACTAATTTAATAGAGAATGAAACACAGATTGTCAAAAATAAACCACAAATAATAAATAAAGCAAATATTTTATTTGATGAAGAGTCCTAAGAGAAATTTGCATATTCTGCTCTTTAGGACACGTTTTACTTCATACTTCAGCTTTCATTTACATTACACCTGGCAGACAATCTATCATGACGCAAAGAGGCACATGAGATTATTTACATTTGATCACTGTCCACTATTTACACAAGCCAGGGTTAATGCAAAAGGCTGATGAGGGTTAGAGTTTAATCGCTGATTTTGGAGAGGCTGGAATAGTACCTGTTTTCTCTTCAGTTGCCTTTTCACGGGGCAGCTCTGTTCCTCTCTACTAGGAAACAGCAAAGTCAGTATGCAAGCACAAATCCTTCTATCATCTTGTACTTCACCATGCATGCATACCAAAAGGTACATTTCATCTCAGATCTCACTGTTTACCAAACCTGAGTATAATTTTTTCAACTGAGCCCATTAGTAATTTAAAAAATATATTTCCCTTTACATGAGAGTATTTTTCTCCCCATTAATTCCATTTGAATTAGGAAGAGCTTAATTCATCAGGTCCAGTCACATCATTAAGATTATAGATTTTTTTTATAAAAGAGAATCAGAAATGTCTTTGCAAAACTATTTTTCCAGAAGACTGTTGAAAGGAAGCTGCAATAATTCAAAGGAACCTCAAAAGCTAAACATGTTTTGAGGAATATGTTTCCAGCTGCAGAATAAATATTTGTAACTTCACCAAAATTTGTCACTTAAAAAAACAACCTTTCACTTTGCTTTGGGTTCATAGGCTGCTAAGATTTTGGGATGAGGTTGTTTGACAATAAAAGCATCACTTGAGGAATGAACATCAATCAAGTGCAACATTTTAAGAATTATACATGTATTCCATCCAGCTGCAGTTTCCACAACTGCATTGCACAAACACCAGCCACTCAGCAGAGCACACTGTGTAAAGACGAGTTTGCTTTCTCTTTTTCCCAGCAGAGCAGTGTAAGGAGAGCACGGCGATGGGAAGCAGAGGACACACTCACTTCCTTTAATGGAGGATTTCATTTTCTTCTTTGCTGAGAAGACTAGTCTCCTTTGCCCTGCAGTATTAACAAGTATACCAGCTCCCAATGAAGACAGGCTGCCCTATATCTATCAATAGAATCTATATAGAATCTTTTCCCTTAGGGATTAATTCAACTTTTGATTCAATCTTTCTGAGCTTTAAATTATGATGCTACAAACCTCCAAGGAACTACTGTACTATTTGTGACCTTCTTTATTACTTTCTGCTGCTTGATAGAGAAAATTGATTTATAGATTAGTTTGCTTGTGAACATTGAATATCAATGGTGAGAATGTGATTCGCAGAAAAGCAGAAGTTGGCATTGGTTAAAGTTTAATATAGCAGTTTATTAATTAATGGTGAAGGACAATAGAATAACTGCATATTAATCTTCAATGAGATTCTGGAAGTGCAATGTGAAATAATAGCGATGAATCAAGGCATCTTGCAAGATTTGGATTTAAAGTTTTCAAAACATTTTCCACAAAGAATAATTTTGTCCATTGCTTCCACTTCTCTTCCCTAAACCTCTCTCTCTTCCCCTTAAGACCTGATGGCTGTTTTTGTGTTTTCTGTTAGCATTAAAGGTTAAAGGTCGTAGGAGAGGCAGAAGTTTTCCAAATGTAGCCTAAAATTAGGCGTTGGTTTCTGTATTTGGAATCTTAGGCCCCAATCCAGGAGTCTATTTTTATTCAAAGCAGCCAAGCACTTGACTTCAATGGATCTAAAAACACTCATGCTTAAGTGCTTTGCTGAATCAGGACAGACTTAAGCACAAATGTAAATGCTGTGCTGAATTGGGGGTCTAAATATGTGCCTTGATTTTTAAAAGTGCTGAGAGACAGCAGGTCTAATTGAAGTCGATGGGAGCCGTGAGATGCTCAGCGTTTCTGAAAATCAGGCCACTCATTGAGGTGCCTGAATCTGATTTCAGGTGCTCAGCTCGCAGTATTCACTGTGGGGAAAAAGGTGACCCACGATAACAGGCAATGGAAAGCCCTGATTTTACTCAATAAACCTTAATAATATAAAAGGAGGAGACAGGAGACAATGGTTTCCTGGAAATCTAATGTGGAGCGCTTTTTTTGGCAAGCATCAAAAGTGCTATGCAAAAATATGAAATGAATAAATAAATGAAATTAAAAAGCCTAGTAACTGGAGAAATATTGGGCTAAGTTCATGCCTTGTGGAACAGCAGCAAGACTGATGAAATACATCAGGAATGATTTGGCCTACTACGTTTTAGCATTAATTTGATCAGGAGCAGTGAGTCAACAACGCAAATCCCACACAGTGAGGAACTTTGCTCTACCACCCTTGCGAGAGACAAGCACAACAGTTTGGATAAGTAAATGGTAAAAATGCAAAAGCTAAACATTTTTGCAAGTTACGGAGCATAAATTAAACAGCAATGTTAGGAACAGATGAGGTGGAGGCTAGTTGTTTTGAGAAAAACAATTTTTTCAAGTGAATTCAGTGGTCCTTTGCTTGAAAAGCACAGCCAGGCTGTCCACCAGCTGCCCTGTGCTGCTCCTCACATCGCAGCTGGGTCCCTGCTGCGGCGACATCTGAGGAGAAGACTCGGTCACACAGTGTGGTGCTGTGCACCCCCAGAGAAGGCTGCTGACACAGCAGGACAGGCCTTCAGCCATAAATTGGCTACCTGTGAATGAACCCTGGGAAAACCAAACAAAAGCAATTCTTGCCCTATTTCTGTGCATGTAAAGGAGAGGGGTGTGAATACCCTCTGCCGTCTCTGGGCCTACCTGCTGCCTGCCCAGGGGCAATGCTGGTGTGGAAGCTCACATGCTGCACACTGTGTCAATCCACAAAGCAGTCAGGAAAGCCATACCTGTCCAGCCACCTACCTGTCTGGTTCTCCTGATCTGTCTGCTGAGACAGAGGCTGGTGAAGGACTCTCACGACAGGCTTACTCCTAGTCCAGGTGTTTATTTTCTCAGGATGGAAGATACCAACCATTTTGCACTTCTCAGTCACTACTACCTGCACTGGGATCCAGCATGGCCAGACAGAAAAGTCCTTATGTTCCCCAACCCATTCTAACTCAAACCAGCAACTCTTAAACTCCACCAAGGATTTTTTGAAAGTTTTCTTACATGGTTTATGGCACGGCTCTTCAACAGACTTGGGTACTCATGGCAGAAAGGCACATAGCACCTTTCTACCATTAAATGTATTAAAACTGGTGATGCTGTCCCCTGCCCGAAGTGCAGTAATGCAGGCAGGCTCTGGGCTATAATCTGAAATAAATTACAACCACTAGAAAGAGTAATAGAAAACCCAGTACACAACCAGTTGTGGGAGAAAAAACCTGTCACTTGTAATAAAAATGAGAAACAGAAATGGATTTGAAACATTCGTTTCCCTTTATTTTCTCAGTGAGGCTGATGTGTACTGCACATTAAAAAAAAAGAAAAAAAATCACAGGAATATTCATACAATGAATTAAACCACAAAAGTACATGTAGAATCGGCAGGTGGAAAATAGCCCAGCTTGGGCTTAACTAGTATCTCACTTTCCCTGTTCAGCATAGTCCAACCTACAACTTTACATGTTCACCTACTGTACAAATCTTACAGTAGCTCCATCAGGTCAGTGGTTCACATTATTGAAAATGTCTGTCACATAGGTACAAATTTAGAATCATCACATTATATTACATGGCTATTCTAGGTCATTTATAGATCAGATCTTATACTACAAGTGATTGAAGTTCTCATTACAGCCATTAAAAAGGACACATAATCATTACCTACTGTAGGCTTACATCTAAAGGGATGAGAAGGAGGTGTGGTTGTTTTGTGTTTGTTTTTTTTTTCAACTGACCCAAGTATTATTACCCCAGAGGCACAAACTTTCCTCTCAGTGCTGCTCTTGGTGATGGCAGCCCAACTGCTTTTCAGAGTAGTTTAGCACAGATATTTTTCTTCAACTTTAGGCTCCCTCTGTCTGGATTAGTATTTAGATCATTTTCCATTCTGTAGGAATTACTCAGGTCTAGGAAAGACCACAGTTCCTAAGTACCAGTTCTGTTACCTGTATTGTGGATGTGGTACTTACCACAGCATGAAAGCAACAATACAATCTTCATATAAAAGACACACAGAGCTACACTGCAATTTGCCTCTGGTGACAATGTGGTACATGTGCTAATTTGAAATGTTCTCAGGGAAGAAAAAAAGAAAAGTAAACACCGAGTTTATAGTTTGATGGATTTCCTACTACAGTGTCTATGAATGATCCAAATAGGTTTATTCAGCAATCCTAGCTCTATTAATTTCATACGTAATTTGTAAATCCACAGAGGAAAGCCATCTTCAAGATGAGAATGTCTGCCAGGCCAGTGAAAAAAAAAAACTGACTCACGTCATTATGCCTGCTTGGTGAAAAATAAATAATGCCCCGACACAAGCCCCACACCAATTTATTAATGTCAGCAATCTAGGGCAAAAGAGAACGTTTTAAAATTTAATCACAGAAATGTAAAGGTAAAATAGGTAATGCATCTGGTCCTTGAACACATAATATGATATACTAAATATTGATTTCTTAAAAATAATTTATTGCTTTTAATATTTTTCTTTACAACAGAAGATACTCAAAATCCAGAAAGGAAAATTGTAAACTTTTAGTTTGGCATTCACACAAAGTTAAAATACCTGCATTTTTAACCTACAGAGCAACAACAAGAATTATGCAGAGTAAAGAATGTTACATTTGTAACACAGAACCTCCAGAAAAGTTCTTTTTTTTTTTTTGTTTTATTGCTATCTATCTACTGAGAAATAAGAAGCCAAAAAATCAAGCAAGCATCCGACAGGACAGACAGTGGAATCTCTCAGAACACAATATGCTGGTGATAAAATGAATGCAGCCATCAAAATCAACTGCACTGGTATGGGGGTAGAATCAGTTTTTGAAGATTTGGAGTGGGAAAGTAGATTAAATAGTTAGGTGTGCCATACCTTTAAGAGGAGTCATGAATGCCAAAGAGTAATAGAATAACAAATCTATACATTCACAAGCAAATTCCAAACTTTGCTGATTCAGTAGAGACTCCGAGTTCAGATGAAATTCTGATGCTCAGAACAGCAGTAGTGTATACTCTTGTGGTTTTTTTCTTTCCTGAAATTTCTATTTAATTTAACAGAAGCAATGTCATCAGCAACAATGTCATGGGCACATCTGAGGCCATGCTAGTGCATAGTAAAAAAAAAGGAAAAAACCCAAAACCAACCCACTGCTTCTGCAAAAGCGGAATTTCCAAACAAAGCACTTGCTTACTCCAAACTGACAACCATCATGCATCCTAGGTATAAAATTTCCACTGGCCTTTTTATTCTTTCAGTCATCTCATAATTTATAATAAATAGGATAATTATAACTGATAAATATGTCTCTTTAGTAAACAAAGGAATGAAGGATTGGTATTTATACAGGATGCATAACTGTAAAAAATATAGATAAATACCATCATTAAACTCTGCCAATGAAAAGATTACTGGCTTCAAGAACAGTGTTTAGACACAGAATTACTGTAAAAATCATACTGTACTTAGTACCTCAGCATATTTTTATCAAATTAAAATCACAAAAATTAAAACAAAATAGCATTTTAAAAAGATTTTTGACCTCTAGTTCCAAAACTACTGTTGATACAGAAAATAAAAACATTTCTTAATGATTACCCATTTGAGAGACTTTACATAAAATTATGATATTTTCTAGAAAAATTTAGATGAGAAAATTTCATTCCCCTAACAAATTCAGTGTATAAAACTGCAAAAGAAAATCAAGCAATGAGAAAAATGTGGAAAAATACTGCAGAAGGTGGTTAATATCTTTTGGGCTAGGATAATTCCTGACAAAATTCTTATATAAGCTCACCAAAGAAGGGATGGATGCGTATAATGCATTTTTGCACTCAGACACACACGCGCACATATGCACACTCACACCCTCACCCACACGCTTTTCTCTTTTTTTTTACAATCAAATATATATAAGCGTAAGTTCAGCTTTCTACATATGTTAGTGTACAATAATTGTTTCACCTCATATAATTACATTTGAGTATTCTTGATTAAGAAAAATTCAGCAGTTTTTGAAAAGAAGGCTGCATTTACAGTGCATAGCTGTAACAAAAAAGAACATCGTCATACGGTATGTACATAAATAAAAATACTCCATTTAACATTTGTAAATACTCAACTACTTTAGAGAATGTAGCAAATAAACTATCTGTGCACACACCCAGATAGTTATATCCAACTCTCATTAATAATGTAACACCACGTCCGCTCATTAGAATAAATCGCTGAACAAGCTGCACATTTGACCATTAACAAGGCTTTGAAAATTTTGCTGTGGAAGATCAATGTTGTAGGCATTTACATGGGTGTCAGAATTAAAAGATGAAACTTCAAAATGTTAGGGAAGCTTGAACCTTTTAATTTTCTTTTCTGCAAAAAAAACCCACAAAAAACCCCAAAAAACAAACCAACCAAAGAAGAACAATCTTAAAACAAAGCTAAGACAGATTGCAGACTTCTGGGACCTGTGGTTTCTCCTGGATTGTCATATTATCACTGTGTTGTGAGAAGAAGCTTCTTTACAAAAAAAAAAAAAATGCAGTGTCTGATCCCCAGACATCAGCCGCCATAGTTCTCACACTGGGGGTTTTTTTCTGTTTGTTTTTGTTCTTTTTTGTTAAAATGCAATATGTACAGATTTTGCAGTTCATCGTTGTACGTGTATCTCTGTGGAACTGCTGCCATGTCTCGTGATTTGCACTGAACTCGCAAGGAACGCCCGGCTCCCCCGCCACCGCTCACCCGCGAAAGCGAAGCTGACACCCATGGACACGCGTGTGCTTACTGGACAGCATCCTGCCCCTCCACTCCTCCAGCAGCTGTGTTCATGTAAACCATGGTTTTGAACAGAGAGTGTAAAGTAGGAGAAATTCCTAAGTACGACTTTTTAGTTGTCCATTATTGGAGGACGTGATGTCCGTGAGGTATTTGCCATCCCTTTGTTTTCCTCGGATGACATGCTTGTTACCTACGCAGGCTCCGCTGTGCCTCTTTAAGTAAACTATCAAAATCCATGGAGTCATACTTGCTTTTAGTGGAAGCAGGATCAAAATCATCTGAGTTTGAATCTGAAACCCAAAGGATGCAAGTTTAGGTAAGAGGCAAGAACCACTCATTTTCTCTGTACATTGGTACAACCAAGGCACTGAAGAAACAATCCACTTACAACCACAACTTTTTGGGATGATAAAAGCATAGAAATGATCATCACAGAAGCTTTAGGCATTCCTGGTAAGAAGCAGAACTTAACAAAAGCAGTACACATCATCAGAAGTGGCGAAGAACCATTAATTGCATGTACATCTAGAGCAGGTTAACTCAAAACAGTTCCCTCAAGGACCTGAGCACTGAGACACTCGTGTATAGGTCTCAAAGTAGTCCAGATGATCTTGACAGATGCCTTAACCAAAACTCCACCCTTTGCATTGCAACTGCTGTTTCACAACATGCAATATCCAAGACTTAATTCTCCTGAGAAACGTTCTGAAGAAAGCCAGGGCAGCCCGTGAGCAGCGCACAGAGGACACAGCTGTGTCTGCCTGCCTCACTTTGGGGTCTTGTGGAAGTCTCTACACTTGCCAGAATTTCTGGTTTTGCTTCAACTCATCTTTTTGGGTTTGCTTGTTTGGAGTGTGAGCAATTCTGGGCAGGGCCTCTGCATGGCTGTATGAGCAGTCTCAGGTGGGCTCCTCAGCTTTCTGCATCACACGTGATGAGCCACAGCAACAACAACAGCCCAGCTCCTGTGGCCTGGGATACCTGCTCCAGCTTTGTCAGTCGCTCAGACATGGATGTCAGTCTGTTCCCAGCACAGAGGAGGGATTGTACATTTGTGGCCACACAGCTCCAGTACAATTACTGACATGGCTGCAAGCACTGAATTTCCTTTTGGAGTCAACCCTGCTTAACACTGATTCTCACCAGCTCCTGTGTCACAGCTCCTTTATGAGAGTGCCCTTTTCTTGCCATTTCTTGTGTTGAATTAATCAGAACTCCCCATCTACCACTATAAGACGCACTCTGCATTAAATGTTCATTACAAGTTCTGTTAAGACAATATCTCCTCACAGAGGAGAGGTGTTAAACTTCTGACTACTATTTTCAAGTGTTTTCTTTCTTCTGTACTCAACCCAAAGCTGATTAATTCTCTCTGTCCTGGTACCAGCTCATGAATTTTAAAGTTCATCCTGCCATTTCCTTATGTTGCTTTATCAGATACTCTGCAAAATACAGGGAATGCAGTCTGAAGTACAGAAGCTCAAGCTGTCAGCAGGACAAAGTGAAAACAGTCTGCTCACAGATACTCTGGGAATCCCACTCACAATGGAGAGAGCTGACAGGGAATACTCCCAGTGATGAATAATGTTCAAGAGGGTTCCCTTCAGACAACTTATTTTAAACACCAGATATTCTGAGATACAGAGATGACCTTGGCTTCCACTGCTGATGATAAGTCAAATCAAGGCAAGACTTCAATCTGGTTTTACTGTTTTTATCAGCCTACATTTCGACAAATGCCTTGCCACCTTTTATATTTTCTACATCAACCCTATATCTCTTCAGCAGTCAATTGCCTTTTCTTAGCTTTACATTATCTGTTTAGCCACTGAAGTGAATTATAGCATATTCATTGTGAACAATGTGTATCAACTTTATAATTTATTTTGAAAAGACATCAATTGGTTAGAAAAAATATATCTGTATTCACTTCCTGCATTGTACAAAGCCGAGGGCAGCACATACAAGATTTCATTAGCACTGTGTTACAGGGTTATGAGAGATTTTAATGACTGTGGTCATTTATTCATTAAAAAAAATCCACAATAGCTGATTAATATAGATTCAACAGCAAGATGTGCCTTGCTGTGTTATTCAGAAAAGAGTACTTCCCATGCCTTTAGTCTATTTATACAGGTATTAGGAAAGGTTTAACATTTATTGAATACTTTACATTTTAAAAGGTAATTAAATAAGAGGTGAGTTTGTAATATATTGTAATTTTACAGAGGCTGTTTTGGTAGTCTGCATAGTGTCTTTATATGCATATACTTAACATCAGTATTCCTGCTGTAAGACTTTGAACATCTCCAAAAGCCCTTGCAAGGGGAAGCACCAGGCCCTGATTTGAGCATAGCACAGAACCACACATTTTGCCCAGGCAAGACTCAGAGAGACCCAGATGTGTTGTCACAGTCAGCATGCACACTTGGGACTGGAGTTATCACAGGTTACTGGGGGCTGGTGACTGGTGTGCATAAAGCCCACATCATTGTAACTGCAAACACCAAGAGATTTCCTAAGCTCTCCACAGGCTGGAGCCTCTTATATCGTGACTGGAAGGCCCTGCAAGGAGACACCTTCGTGCATAGATGCTTATGCACAATTTTAGAATCACCGGTTGAGATCAGTGGCTTTTGCCACACTAATGGTCAGGTCTGGCCACAAGCTCTGCTACCTTTCAAACTTGAGCAACTATGAATTCTGTTTAAGGAGCGTCCCTGGCAAATTCTGCCCATCTACAACAGAACTCATGGCCAAGTAAGAACCATTATGAAGTTTTTGGGTTGAGGCATCTACTTTGTCCTATGTTTACCACTCATATACATAAGTGAGGTATTGGTATCAAACAGTTATAGCAATAAATAGTAAAGCATGTGGGAGGTTTCTGTGGTGTTATCTTTTCAACTTAAAAATGTATTACTGAATACTGGGCACTTATTTTTCATAATGATGGAAATGGGCTTTAAAAGAATATTCACAGTTTGGAGTATTTGAAAAAAGCCAGCTCAGATTAGAAGACTTTTAAACTTCTTACAGCAAGTGAAAACCACTTTCTTCAACACCCCTCCAATATTTTAAATGACATCAGCAGTAAACAAAAAAGAAGCAAACCCTAAATTCTCATGAGTTATAAGATTCCAGTTACGTACTTTAATTCACACAGAGCAAAATACCTACCTAGGTCTGCATAGTTAGACTTGCAAAACTGCTTGCGTCCACAGAAGTACAGCTCAAAATCAGGTTCATTTGACCTGCGTAAAGTGTATCCATTTTCAAGAGCAGCAAAGGCGTCACAAGTATAGCGGTAGGTGATGAAACCATAGCTGTCTCTGCCATTGAAAAACACAGTTGTGAACAAAAGCTGGAAAGAGTTAACACACATTAGTGTAACCCCTTCATGAAAGCAAGACTTGCTGGAGACCTAGCAGTGGAAATGCCAGAAGTACTGCATCCATTTATCAGCATGATTGTCCTGTCATGCAGCTAAATACTTATTTCTGGGACAGGGAAATCTCAACTAGCAAGATTAATAAATAAGGATGAAAGAAAATAAGTAAGGTTTTGAACTCAGCATGTCATCAGTCACAGGACTTATACTGGTAACTCCCATACCAGTAATCTCACTGCCATAATTTTTTACATATAATAGATCTCAAACAAGAAATAATCTCAAAAGTTCCTACCCATCATCCCGCAAATTTACTGTGCACTCCTCAATTTCACCAAAAACTTCAAACCGGTCCCTCAGTTCTGTTCGGGTTGTGTCAGGTCTGATTTTACCCAGATAAATCACACGACGTTCTTCCTGTTGATAAAGAGCAACCAGGAAGGCATATTTTTAACAAATGTGTAATAGAGATGAACCTGTACATACATGCATGCAAATACACACACAGATGTGTGTGCAGAGGATGCATAATTGTAGAAACAATCTGTTGTGAAAGACCTACTGCATCTTTCAAGTATGTGAAATAGTTCTCTGCTGGAAAGCATCTAAGTTTTTAAAATAACACTACATTTGTCAGGCGGTGTGCTCCTGGAAGGGTTCACCGACTGCTGTTACTGTTCTGCTGTACACTGACAGATGCTTCCCTTTGTATCCTGCTGCACCTTCTTCCCTTTCACCCTTTCTACCACTTCCCCTCCAGGGCTGAAAACTCCTCCAAACTAGGAGCTCCCTTTCTCTTGCCATGTATACAATACTGATCAAAACTCATCTTAGTTGCAGAGTAGCATAAAGTAACACAATAATTGCATAAGGGTACCACAGACATAACAAAACATTACAAGCATAACATTATAAGCTCATATGACTCAATAGCTGACTCATCCTGCAATCGTGTTCCACCATAATCCACACCTTAAAATAGAGGGAAAACTGTTTAAGATTGTTATACTTTAAACCCAGCCAACGACTAAGTACCATGCAGCCCCTGGCTCATTCCCTGCTCCCTGGTGGGATGGGGAGGAGAAGCAGAAAAAGGTAAAATGCCTATGTTAAGATCAGCTTAATAAATGAAACAAAATAAGATATAATAATAGCAATAATTAAACTGATAATAATTGTAATGAAAAGGGCAGAGAGAGGAATAAAATCCAAGAGAAACAAGTGCTGCACACTACAATTGCTCAGCACCCACTGACCGACACCCAGCCCGTCCCCAAGCAGTGATCTGCCTCTCCCAGCCAACTCCCTCTGGTTTATATACCGGGCATGATGCCATATGGTATGGAATATCCCTTTGGCCAGCTCAGGTCAGCTGTCCTGGCCATGCTATCTCCAAGCATCTTGTGCACCTGCTCCCTGGCAGAGCTTGGGAAACTGAAAAGTCCTTCATTTAGAGTAAGCACTACTTAACAACAATTAAAACATCAGTGTCTTATCAACATTATGCTTATACTAAATCCAAAACACCAAAACACTGTCCTGTACCAGCTACTAAGAAGAAAATTATGCCAGCAGAAACCAGAACTGGGTCCAAAAGATGTCTTTTATTAAAATAAGTATTTCTGGGGCAATGACAGGAAGTAAAATATATCCTGCAGTCACCACTGCCTTTTGGTTTATTCAGAATAAAAACCACGTGACTGAAGTCCCTAGGCTAGGGTGTCTTCTGCATGTTCTTTCAACACTTAGAACAAAGCATCAGGTACTTTTATAACAATCAAGTCATGGTCGTATCATTCCTTCCTTAGTGCAAATGCTCAGCAGAATGAGGGCAGGACTAGGAACCCTTTAAGAGTCACTTCATGAATTTTAGGATAAACACTTTTCTAACGGTAGAGCCATTTAGTGAGCTGCAAGAAAAGAAAATGGAAAAAGGAGATATTTAAAACACTGACCTTAAGGTAATCAGGGCAAAGAAGCACCAGCTATACATGGCTTGGACGCTCAGCCTTCCTGTCTCCAATTGCCTCTGGCCTGGCACTGCTGGCCCTACTGCTCATCCCTTACACACCCACACAGTAGTCCCATAAATCCAACCACCACCACATTCTCAGCTGGCGTAAATCTGTCAGTCAGTGGTGCAATGTCAGTTTAAACCATCAACTTTGGCACCTGAGACTTGTGCAGAATTTAGGTGCCGAATGCCGAAGGAGCTACACTGACTGCTGAGAATTCATGACTATCGTAACCTGGAGGTGCCTAAAGGCTAATGGCACCTCAACTGTGCAATCCAAAAGGCACTAGGGACCTAAATATAGACTTGCATTCCTGCTCAGAAACATTCTAGCCTGAAGAGACAGGTAGTTTATAGTGTTACAATTCAGATACAGCAGGAAATGTATCTTTTCCATGAGTCCCCACAGAGGCATAAAGCACTAGTCATTCTTGGACCATGGACAATACAACTGAGATCAGACCAAAACACATGTAAAACCAGAAATTATGTTGATGTAGATTCTTTACTTGTTTTGAGTATTCATTTGAGATAAAGAGACCATCAGAACTCTTAGTTAGGGGTGCTGAAAATCTTGTCTTCCTGTTCCCAGGAGAGCACTTTGCTCTCAGGAACTATTTAATGCAAAATAAATAAACAATTCCTGCAGCAGGAAGCCAACACTAAAATATCTGTCTCCCAACAGAAACTCCTTCTTACCAGCACTTTCAGTAAACTATTTTTGCTGACTCTTTTCCTGACCTCACAAATCTCAGGGGCTCAGATCCAGTTAAATCTAAGCTCCTGAGAAATGAAAGTTTAAAGCTGCAGAAAACAGAGATACAAGAATCAAACATTCCTACCCAAAAGCCCTACCCACCAAGGAATGGCACAAGAATTACTTGAGCCCTTTATGGGTCCCTGGTCAGCCCAGTGGAGTCCTTGGTTGCTCTACCAAAGTATGTATAAGCTCTCCTTAAATCAGTGCGATCAGGTAAGGATCTCATTTAGATACTTGAAACTACTGCCTCTTTTTATTATGTAAGGAACCACAGTGAGTGCCTTGGTAGTCCTCTGTAACCATACTGGGACAGGCACATCCAATTTGAAATGTTACACCTTCCAAAATGCAGGGTCCAAAAGCTGCCCTTGTTCTCTGCCATAGCAGTGCAGTTTGGAGAAGCTAGCATGGCTAAAGGAAGGACTTGTGCTCATGTATTTAGGGCACATTTAGGTAGCCATGCATTTAGGGCACAAGGGTACCTCCCAGACAGCTGCTGTTTTTCATCTCTGTCTCTACTGTGTCCCAGTCCACGGCCCTGACCTTCTTGACAGAGGAGTTTGGGTAGGGCTTCTGTGAACCAGGGACTGTAGAGTGCAAGCTACAGAAATCTGCATTTCTTCCATTTTCCCCATTCTAATTCTGCTTACTTTCACTATGGTTGGGTGCCATAAAGTTCAAAAACAGGAAAATCTGCATATGCACAGTAATTACTTTTTCAGACTGTTTTACCAAATCAAGGATTTAACCGCACTGAAACACTTGATAAGAAACAATTCCATTGATACTTGCTATTGAACCTAAATGACTGACCAGATGGAGCAGAACATAACACAGCAGACTGTCTAATATACTTCAGCTGAGATAATACATCTCGACTGAAAAAAACATAATGTTTCACTCACTGACATGGAGATTGTTATATTACAGTGTGATGGAAATATCTATTGCACATTCTTCCATAAGTCTGTCTGCATGCCTGTGCAATTTTTTCTTCTTCTATCCCTCTAATAACCTTTATATCTCTAATATCCCTTTAAGACAACTGTAATAAACCAAAACTGAACAATTAAAAAAAAAAGCCTGTTAAAGTACCGTTAAGGGAATAAGTTAAACCTGCAAAATTAAGGAAATTCAAATTTAAAGCTGAAATGCACCATATGTCCTCTAGTGTGCACATGTGAGGAGATGGGTTCAAGTACTTTTTTAAGCAGAGTGCCATGATGGAATAAGATACCGGAGAACATAGGATTCATACAGCATTGTCTGTGCCTTGGTTAACTCTGGCTTATTTAAAGCAACTATGAACGAATGTATTAATATTCACAGAGACACCTTCCTTTTATTCCCATTAATAATAAGAGCTATAGAAGCCTAACAAAATTACAACACACCTCCAAATGTTAAAGACCTTTTTTTGATAATAAGTTACACATCTAAGTCTGTATGTGCATATTAAGTAAGATGTTTACTGCAGTTGTTAGAGGATATGATAGATGACTCGGAAACCTAGAGAACAGCAGAGAAAAGCTTTTGTTTTCCATTCCATATGGGCAGAGGGAACCTGCAGGAAACTCCAGAAGGTACTTGTTCGTATTTCCCTCCCAAAACTGCACATGATTTATTCTGCATCATAATCCTTAAGTGTGGCTCATTGCTCTGCCAGGTAAAAAGAGAAAAAGAATAGTCCAGTCAACTCGCTCAGGCCTAACGTGTCTGTCTTTTTTCATAATCTTACTCATTCTTCATTACAGCAAAAACATTTGAATAGGAAGATGTGGCAGAAAATCTCAGAGTGACAAGCAGTATTTTAAGTCTCAAATGAAAATACTAAAGCATTAGAATATCAAAATATGAAAATACAAGACCTGGATATACCTTACACCTCCAAGGGTCAATAAAGGGACCACTCATCCTCCAAAACACTGACTGATGCTAAGGATCCTTTTGTCTTGCAAAGGATTCCTCCAAAACTTTATTTTCTTTGTGATTCCTTATTCCTAAGTCTTTATTTCATAAGGAACTAAACACAAACCATTAGATGTATTAGTTTTCACTTGGGTTCTTTTGCTTCTTCCCCCAACAGTTGTTTGCTTTGCCTGCCCGTGGTGCTGCTAAGCAGGGCCCATGGGAACTGAAGGCAGCCACTCCAGAGGTAACACCACACAATGCTGCTGTTCCCATTTTCCCTACTACTTTTTGCCTGCACATCTGTGATGCATACCTAGTTCTCCAAGAGCCAGGTAATGCTTTATGTGAAGCTGAGAGAAGAAATCCAGGAGCATTTTAAAGCTGGGTTCTGCTATGGGCTTGTAAAGGCTCTGCTGCTTGCTCCTGCACAGGTGGCTGGCTGGGTGCACACCCCATGCCTGTGTTGCCTTCCGTGCCTAATGACTTCTCTTCCAGTAGAAAGCCAAGAAGACTTTTATCATTGGAGCTGAAGGCCAAACAGCATTTTGAAAATGCAATGGGATTGGTTGGACAGAGTTGTAAAAATAGAAATGCTATGGGTGGAAAAAAGCAATTAAAGCTTAAGCTTCTGATGTAATAATAATGAGAAAACAATTCTTTAGATTGAGTAGAGAAAAATTAGTATGGCCTGTGAGTAAGTATGAATGGCAAAAGTAAAAATCACAAGAACTGGGAAAAAGAAAAAACCAAAGATTATTATCACATGCTGCTGTGTGGGTAACCAAGGGCTGAACTGTTCAGACATTACATGGTGACTGCTAGAAAAATAATGATGGACCAGTAAAACTCAAAAATTAAGTAATCCATTTGATACATTTTCATAAACATATACAGCAAAATTAGAGTACCTGGGATCTAGGCTATCAAGATGAGCAACAACAAAAAAATCCAAACTAAATATACGACATACATTGAATCCTTCATAAATGGAAATGCACTCCATTATAGGCTGACTCTGGTTTCAGACTTTAGAGAAGGCAAGCACTCATTTATGAAACCACCTTTCTCCTGCCTTCCTGTTTTAGAGCAATTTATTTTCTTTGAAACCATGTGCTTCTTTCCACTGCAGTGGCCTCAGCGCATTTATCTTCTTATGTCTGTAAGCTCTCTGGGACCGGGACTCCTGATACTTGTCTCACAGAGGCTGTCAGCATTTAGGAATGAAAAGTAGTAATGTTAATTGTCATTTTCTACTCAAGTATAACCTGACTTTGTTACACGTCTTGGCAGTAGCCAGTGCACACAGTAAATGAGCTGCATGAAGGACGTGACTGTAAGTCAGTATCATGGCCAGAGTGGCAGAGTAGCAGAGAGCCACAACACCAAGCCGCTCATCAGAGAGCTTAACCTCCAGCTCTGGTGCACCATTATCAATGAGGAATCACCAACTAGTGACCCCAGAACTGGAATGTGCTCGCTCTTTCTGGTGCCATGCTTTGAAAAGTATTTGCCACATGGTCTGAAGAACTGCTGGAGCAAAAGCCAACACAGCTCAGAAATTTCCTGGAGTGTATCAGAAGAAAAAAGTGGTCCTCAGACCTCTTGGCGAATCACTGTGATCTGCCTTGGTTGGGGAGTGGATCCCAGTTTCTACAAAGCACTAAGTAGACTATCCTGTCCTACAGTGCTCCTCAAGTTTCACAGTCCATATGTCTCCACTATGACCTGGCTATATAAGGGTTATACAAGGGTTAATTCAAGGTTAAGGTCTTGGTAGTAGACCATTCTTATGTTCAATGAGGATCCATTCTAAAAAAAAATCGTGACCCAGTGAAATAAAACAAATCAAGATCAAACTAAACTATGTTAACATCTGGTCAGTTCAGAAAGGAATCACAATCAAAAGTATACATGAATGAATGACAACATTTTTTTTTACTCTCTAAGTACCTTGTAGACTCAGCCTGTATTTTTCAAGTATCCCTGCTCAAAATTAAGACCTCAATCCACAAAAAAGGCACCAAATCTCCAGTAACTGGAGAGGAGGAAAGAAGAAAAGGAAGATGAGACGAATATCACAGTACCTTTTGAAGTCAAATCACCTGTATACAGCTGTAAGTCTGGATAGGAGTTCAGGAATCTACACAGGAAAATACTAATCCCAAACTTCCAGTTCTGTATCTTCTGCAGCGAAGGTGGTATGTGCAAGACTGAAGGGGCAGCCGTGTAAACATGCCTGTTCCACACAGCATGAGCACAGGCTTCTAAAACAAGCCTCCTCAGCATTCTGTCAATATGTCTTCACGTCTGCCAAAATAGAAGCTGCCTGCACAATCAGAGGGCATTGCTTCACATATGGTTTTGACAGATTAAAATATGTTAAAATATGATTTTTTTCTCATTTCTTTTTCCTAGCTTTCCCATGTCTGTTGCCCCACAGAGACTAATTTTAGGTATTGCCTCCACAATACCTGATGACTTTTGGCTCTCTCGTAACTTCTGTTCCTTTTCTGCTGTGCATCCTTTCTACAACTAACTCTTGAGATCTTAGCATGGTGGTTCTCATGAAGAAAGCCACCTGCCCTGTGTAATAACTGAGGCATTAGTACTGCCCAGTCTTTGGGACACTCTTCTAACAGTATCTGGAGGTATGTGGCCATAAATCAGTGCTGGCAGCACGAGAATGGGCTAGAAAATAAAAAATTCCCCAATACAGAGAGCAAAGAAATCTAAATTTATGGGACTGTAGAAAGAGCTCAAGGAAAGAGAGAGAGGACATTCTGGTGGCTGAACGATAAATGAGTTGAGTCCCTCAAGAATGAAAAAAATAACACAAAAGAGCCCCATAAACCAAAAGGGGTAAGCAAAAGAGCAGAGAATACTAGAAATAATACAAATTTTATCACTGAATTCATGAGATCAGAAGATTCCCTTTCTCTACTCTCTCCTAATCCTTACCCATTTTCACAGGGTATAAAGTAGCACAATTCAAAACAAGATTTTTAAAGTAAAAGTGCTGGTAGACTTTGTATAAAGGAGTTACTAGGATTTAATCTACATTTCCAGCAGAACTCACATGGATGACTGGATTTTAAATTTTTGCCATGTTCTGTTTATTGATATTTATTTTTAGTTTTGATTTATTTATGTTTATTAATAAATAATTCCATTAATTAAGTTAATTATAATGAAAATGCTCACATTAGACAGAAAATAAATTCAACCTTGGTTTTGAATTGTCTAGAATTTTTAATGCAGGAAGTATGATGCAGCATATCTGGAGCTTTTTAAGTTTCTTTTCTTTCCTTTTTCCTTTTCTCCTGATTAGCTACTTGCCAAATATTTGTTTGTTTTAAACTAAATCAAATTTTCTACCTCCTCAGCAGGATTCATGTTTATTTATATGGGTAAGGTAGATTAATTGAGAAGTAGCAAGATACACCCATGACAGAGGTCTACTTGAATCTCTAATTTGTGGTAGCTCTAAGAGAGAACAGCCAGTTTAAGTTATGATTGCTGGAAGGTAGTGTTTATCTCTAAGCAGATGGAAGCCAGATATTTTAAAACTAACTGCAACAATTGACTTAAATATGGCCCTGTCTGAAGCCAAAACAAAATTACTGCATTGCCTTCACTGCGTTTCAGAGCAGCACAGCAGAGCATGTTATAGCTCTAAATCTGGTGCTTTACAAAATACACCTATCACCCACACTTTGTGGATAGGGTACCTGAAACGGAGAAAAGTGAAATGATTTGCTGAAGCTCACTAAGAACACCAGTAGCAGAGACAAAAAACAGACCATAAAGTTGTCTGTTCACTCCCAGAACTTCTCATTGCTGTAGACCATGCCAGTCTCAGTCAATCTCTACACACTCCCGGTTCTGTAGGTGCATTAGGAGTGTGTGACAAATCACCTTTTGCTACAAAGTCCACTAATGGCACTGGGAGAAAGACCTATTAATTTTGGTGACCTCTGGATAGAGGTCCACTAATGGAAAACCTGGGAACGAAGATGAAGTGTCCTGGTCTGTAGCAGTTCATGCAAGAGCCAGAGCACAACCAGAACAGCCGCGTAGGTACAACTGAATGGCAGAAAATCCAGACGTTAAGGTGAGCTACCAAATGGGCTTAGCAACTGCAAGAGGAGTCCAGATTTACAGCAGCTCCCAGTTTTATTTATCAAAATGCACTTGTCAATGGGGAACTCAAAAGGGGCAAAAGCCACCTGTCCATTTAATAGCCATTCTTCCTTCTCTCCTATTGCTACAACAGCCAAGAGAGTTGCTTATCCCCATATAGGTTATTTCCTTTGCCTCAGGTATTTCAATTGTTTCATAGAGAACACTGATGAACAAAATAATTAAATAATACATATTCATTATGAGAAGGCCAGTGTTAAGTGACATTTTTAAATTGCATCATGTCTTCAAACTATTTTGCTAAAAATAACTTAAAACTTAACCAAATCATAGACACTGAAAAAATTGTAATTCAAGTCATGTCTTTGGATCCCAGTTCTGAGTTCTGTTGTCTGCACCCTCTGTATAGACAATTACAGCCACTCTGAGAGTTCAGCAACTGGTGTATCAGCTGATTCCTTATATTGCATATGTCTGGTAGGTGAAATACAGTATAGATAGATCTGTATAAGAAATAGACTAATTCTCTTCTACTAGTCTGGGATGACCCCTTTTTCTAATAAGTTCTCTGTATCTGTTCATTTTGAAAAACTTGGAGAGTTGCAGTTTATAGAACCTGAAAAAATCAGTAGTGTGACACCAAAACAGAAATTATTATGAAAACACATACTTGCTTAAAATGAGAAATACTAAGACATACGCGTAAGAAAATTTTTGTATTTTTATAAAAAAGAAAGAGAACAAAGTCTGAATTCTAGCATTAGAATCTATGAAATCTAGCATTAGAATCTATGAAATCTAGCATTAAAATCTATGAAAAGAAACAGAGATCTATTTAAATATGAAAGTTATCTTCACAGTGCTTACAATTGCTTTCTGCCTCTGTCTCTCCCTTTGCTTGGCCCTTTCAGATTCCCGTTTTTCATACTCTTTGCGGTATTCTTCCCTCTTCAGCCTTTCATGCTGATATTCCTCATAGCTGTCATATCTAGGAAACATAACTTAGTCATTAAATCAAGCACCTGCATTAGGAAATGAAAATTAGAAATACAATTTCTGGAATGCTTAATTATCCCAGGCAGTTAGAGACAGGACAAGAGGAAATGGCCTCAAACTCCACAAGAGGAGGTTTAGGTTGGATACCAGGAAGAATTTCTTCACTGGAAGGATGGTCAGGCATTGGAATGGGCTGCCCAGGGAAGTGGTGGAGTCACCATCCCTGGAAGTGTTCAAGAAATGAGTGGACGTATTATGGTTTAGTTGACATGGTGGTGTTTAGCCAGAGGTTGGACTCAATGACCTCAGAGGTCTTTTCCAGCCTTAATGATTCTATGATTCTACAATTATTTCCTGAGGAACAGCTGCAAAGCAAACCAAATGCAGGCCAAAGGCACTACCTGGGTCTGCGACTGCACGGTGATCTGGACCGTGATCTTCCACGTAAGGGAGAACTTCTGTATGCTCGGTGTCTACAGTGGCTGGACTCATAATAGCAACAAGATCTGCAGGAGGAAACACATTCACCTCTGTCATTCCACTTGAGTCTGTTGACACCATTTTCTACCTCTTCCCTGAACTCAAAATTTCTTCTAAGCTACTGGTGGGATTTTCCAGTGACACTTTGCAACCTCCTAGTCAACTAAGGGGCCTCAAGTGATTTTCCCCCTCCTGGCCCTTTGGTAATGTTTCTTATTGAGGCTAACACAAAGCAGGCAGTCAGCCACTGTCAACTCCATCTGATAGAGGTTGCAGCTAGATTGGCACCAGGCAGCTCACAGATAATGGGAAAGGTTAGTTGTGTACATCTCGCACCAATTGCTCTGCCTCTGACCTGACTGTCTCCACTCAGAATGTGCAAACCTGGCAAATTTAAAGCATATTGGAAACAAGTGTTTCTGTGGCAAACCCTTAACCTTCAGAGTTAATCAACTCAGGAGCAATAGAATGAATTGCACTGGATTAAGCTCTTTCTTGCTTTTTTTCTTTGTTTCCTCTAAGTTTCTTCATGCTTTTGCTGTTTGTCTTATTAACTACAATGATAATACTTGAATTTGCTGCACCATACCTTGAAGAGGATCTACTACAGGGCGACCTTGATCTCGATCGGGAATATGGAGAACGGGAACAAGACCTGCGTTGAGGAAAGGACCTTGATCTAGAGCGTGTCCTTTGGGATCTTTGAGAAAATAAGGATTTGGGTGGAGACACTGAATCTCTACATGGAGAGTTAAAAGAAGAGCAAGAAGGTGATACATCAAATAATGAATAGGCTTGTGTCCCATCCCAAGGGTAGCATAGTTTATCACTTTCATCTTCACTGTCATCAAACAGACCATCCATTGCTAGTCCTGAATTTATAAACATAGGTAGTTTGGAGAATTGTTCATTACTGTAATCACCGTCCCTTAGTTCTCTGGTCTTATCCACTTCTTCATCAAAAACAGCTTGGCTGGGGTGACCAAAATGCTTATTCAGTTCAGCCCGAATTTCCTGGTCTTGGAGCTGTTTTCTGTTATTACCATGGGATCCCTGCTTATTTGTCTGTAAAGTCTCTTTCTTGAAATACTGGTCTTTTTCTAAAGAAGAACAAATCTGACACTGCCACCCAGGTGAAGAATCCTTAAATTCTGGTTGTCTGGAGTCCTGAAGTTCCTGGGATATCTTAATGTGTATTTCCGATTTTGAATTCACAGATTGACAGTAGTCATGGTCACCAAACAGCCGCAAACTGGGCCGTTTTGTCTTTCTCTCCTCATGTCCACTGGACAGTACTGTAGTCTTGCTAAGCTGTGCGTACAGCTCAGACTGTTCTGGACCCTTCTTGATTGGGTTATTTCCTTGAGAACCAGAAGACTCACTACAGCGGGGCTTTTTTGAAGGTGGTACAACAGTCTTGCATGATGGCTTCGGTTTAGGCGAAGTCCTAAAAGGATTATCTTGGTTGGCTTTATGAGGAGGGGTCGTAGGTGGAGTTAGGCCTACAGGGAGTAAAAGGAGGAACAGAATGCTTTTAAGCACACATACAACGTTTATAAAGTTGGCTCATACGCTTCTTAAAATAGATACAAAGCAAGACCCATTCTATGTCACTTCAACACTACTAAAACTGAGAATAAAACTACCAAAGGTCTGGTAACAACAATAGCAACAATACTAATGCATTGCCATTAATCTTCAGCATAATTTCTGCCCCTCCCCTTTCTCCATGACATCTGCCCCTCTCTCTGTAGATTTTGATAGAAAAGATCAAAAGATAAAACCCAAAAGACGTTTTTGTTAAATATAAAATAGATTTTGATATAAAAATGAGAAGTCAAAAGACTGGCACCATCAAAAACATTAAGAACCTAGCAGACAAGAACCTGGAAAAAAGCAAGGCCAAGAGAAATAAATGAGTGCTATCAAAGGACGCAGAACTTAAATGCAAGGAAATACAGCCACCCTACAACTCAATGGCAGTGACTCTTTGTCTCCAGAGTTCATTAACTTAGAAAACCATTGCTGATGTATATACATATATATTATATGTATGTATAATACATTCTTTAAGCATAACTAATACATTTTGCCTGAAATGTGGCTCTGTAACTGAAACCCAAATGAACAACAGGACAACCACAACTGTCCTGAACCACTGCATTTAGAACTAAATCTTGGTGAGAGTCATGCAGTAGGGAGTCAAAATGAAGCAGGTAAGTATTCAATGACTAAATATACTGCTAACAGGGTTATTTACATAACTGTCATAGATTGTATCACTGTGATGAGACAAAATTGCAGGAAGGACTACAGCGTGTTCCAGTAAAGCCTGGGAACTGAAGCAGCATCTTCCCATTATTTTTATAAGGGTAGAATATAACTTTCAAAATTTTCTGTAGAAATCATAGAATTTCTTTAGACTTTACAGAAGGATAACCCCAGATGTCTGGACAGAGTAGCAGCAAACAGCAGACACTGTTCAGGAAATAATTTCTCTTCAGGAAGGTACTTAGTATGCTATGTTTGCTTCTGTACAATTGACACTATTATAACTTAATAATATATGCTTAAAATTTAACAAAATAAATGGAGATTAGGGAGTTCTCCAAGACAACCCGGACCATCCCTAAGCAATGCAGAGGCTCATGCTGTCCAAGAATACTTCTAGCCCAAGCAATGAGCTTTCCATTAGTTCCTCAGCAAGAATGAAAAGAGAGGGCAGACAGAGTTACAGGAAATGTGTGTTTCAAACATGGCTATAGAGCTCTGTTTTGTATTTTTAAACATGCAACACAGCCTGGCAGATCAGTGCAAATGGAACATGTTTTATAGTGTTTTGCTGTAAAGAAGGAAAAGCGTCCATCAATGCACAGTGCTCCCCAAGGAGCATAAATGGAGACTGGGAGTCCCACTGCATTATCTGCAATGAATTTCTTCCAGAAAATAAGAAAACAGAATTACCAAGGCATGAATACTTGATGTGAGAGAGATCCTTGATTTTGCCTGAATGTTTGTGAAAAATGGTTACGAGCTACTGACGGCTATGTGAAGACTTTGTCTAATGCCACAAAATTCAAGGAAAATTGAGGCAAAGATTATGAAACCTAAAACTCTAGTTATCCCAAATTTGAATATAATACTAAAAAAAATTTTGTCCAGCCATCACTGCTAAGCTATTTTCTCTGAGGTCTCAATTTTTTTCTTTCTTCTTCCTAAATATTCAACTGAGACAGTTCTAAGTATTTCATACCTTATGCACCTCCTCACTGACAAATATTTTTGACTACCAAATGAATTTTCGCTAAAATGAACAGAACAGTCCTATTCAAAAATCTGCAGTTATAATTTCCAATTTAAAGCTTCTGGCTCAGATTGAACAAATACTTCAGTAAGCAACTTTCTGGGAAAAATTTAGAAATTACACTTTTACTTGTGAAATTATACAGCCCATGAGAAATTCTGGGGTTAGTTACTGAGTTTTTGGAGGTAGTTTTAAAGAAAGAATGAAACAGAAATAAAACCACTCCATGATGAACATGCATATTTAAAAATTTCAGGCAAAGAAACCCCAGAGATAATCCAATATTCAAAATAAAATATTGTTTCAAATTCTGCTTCTTGAAAGCTTGTCCTGGCAGAAAGCAAGCAAAACATGCAGTGTAACAATTTCCAGAAACCTAACAAGGAGCCCAACAATCTTCAGAAAGGGGGAAAAAAAAACTGTACCAAAAAAACCCTTCATGAAAGTACAGACTGAGCTAAATTTACTGGCACTTCCCTTGCTGGCAGAACAGGGCTGGGACAGCCTAAGAAAGGGCTTCCTCGTGGCATTCTGGCTTTTTTCCTGGTTTTCAGCAGAAGCAGGAAGTGCACAGGCAAGTAGAAACAGATAAACGTTGGAAAATGTTCATTTAACTTTAGAACAAACCTACACTGGGGGATGGAGGAGGGAGTGAAGTTTTGAATTCCTGTCACCTCTACGGAGTCCACCTCCAGAGTGTCCCATGAACCAATCTCCAAACCGTGAATTCTGAGAAAACCAGTTGGCTGCACACTTGTTCGTCTTCACTCTAATCCCTGGTAATCTTCACCGAGGGCCATGATCCCACATCAACAGCATTACAATGTCCCATAACCATTGGATTATTTTACACGCACCGATTCCTCCCCAATGTGTACATTTAAGCGTTGACAGTACAAGGTATATTCTGTACTCTCTCTTGAACTTAGCAGGTTTTGACAGATTTATGGAAGGACAGATGGCCATTACAGGCTGAAGGCTGACAAGAGGCAGTTCAGAGCATTGTTAACACACTTGCACAAACTCTCAGCAGTGCAGCGCTGTGCAGAATGTAATTCAGACTATAGCTTTTTTATTGCTGCCTATTTTCTTTTGTCAAAAGAGCCTGCTGTGCACAGCAACAAATGGCTGCCATTACCCAGAATGTAATGGGTGTCAGACAAATCACGTAACACAAACAATCAAGAGTATGTAGGTCATATTTCAACAGAGCACAACCTTAGCAATATTTATGATTACTGCATTGAAATGTGCTCTATAATAAACAAGTACCTCTACATCACTCACACTTATGTACTTCTGCACAGCAAATCTGTTAGAAGTGGTACATACTCTACAATCATCGCCCTTAAACAGTCTTTTTTCTTTTTAAAGTAAAAGGCAAGTATTTTTTCATGACATGCTATAAAACCATTTTCTTTGTAGGGACTTTTCCTTAATTGAATAGCTTTGGTAAATGGTACGTTTGCACTTTGCCTTGCTCTGTCTATATACTACGAACTCACTCAGTGATCCTGTGCTAGAAAACAGCATACATCAAATTGCCAGCACTGCTGCCAAAGCAGCACCATCCTCCCTGTGTCTGTGCAACAAAAGGTGTTTGCACATGTGCCAACTCTGCCACCTTGGCCAAGCAACTTCTTTCCAGAAAGTCTCTGGGAGGGTGAAACTACTTTCAATACGTTCCAAAACTCCATTAAAAAAAAAAACAAACCCATAGTGTAACTCATTCACTTCAGCTAAATTGAGAAGCAGAAATTAGGGGAGTGCCTTTGCATTAAAAGTGACATCTGGACTTCTTAGGACTGATTTTTAATGCTGTTTTACAAAGACACTGATATTTCTAAATCTCTACAGTAACTTAGCATTCAAATGTTTGATGATGTTTGCTGGGTTTTGAGGCAGCTGATAATTAGTGTCTTTTGGGGAATGCAGCCCTGGAACCTTTCTACATGTGCACTGGGCTTTTGAGAGGCCTTGAAAATGAGTTCTTTTATACCTTTTGAGTTTGAAAACGTATTGTCAAGGGAAACATTATTTAAGGCCACTTTAAACACTGACCACAAGATTACAGCTAAATTCAGTAGAAGAAGAGTGTTTGTATGGCACAAAATTGCAGAAGCTAGGAAAATAAAACTGAATAGTTATCACATAATAAAAAACTACATGCTTGTTGAGTATTCTGTTTAATTCTGTTGTCAGCGCTGGAGAGAATAAACACAGATGCCTGAAAACATCAAATAATTCACTAGATTTTATTCCCTCTGGACAACTCTCTACATCTCACATCTCATTTTATCAGAAATCATTCTGAGGTCAAAGAAGCTCTTAGATGACAGATTTTAAGTATTTGTTCTGACAAGTAAGAGGTAACACAAATCCAGAAGTAGGCAAATAGGAGGGTATCAGTATCTTCAAGGATGGCCACAAATTCCAAATCACTCTTCAAGCTGATTGTGTACATACAGCTTTTTCTGCCATCTTTTCAGAGAAATCAAATTTTGCCCCCAAGACCCGTGAGGAGTTTTACACTACAATGAATTACAGGGATCTGTATCAAATGAGAGACTTTTCACCAAGAGGGTGGAAATAATCTTTTAGTTACTGATTGAGCCTGAAGCACGTAAACTGAAGCACGTAAAACTCCACATACTTAAATGNTCCCTCCCCCCCACCACCCCCAACTGGTAACAAAGGGTAAAGAGCTGGCACAGAACCATCCCGCATTTCTGGAAGGTGCCATCTCCTGAACTGGAGAGGTTCAAGCCCACGGCCTCTTAGCAAGGCACTGGCAATGCAGCTGGCTGTGGAAACAAAGGGAGATGGACCTCCACTGAGCCTCTTACTCGGAATGAGACTCATCCCACACAGGGATTTCACTCACTGCATTATCATCACCTAGGACTCCCTCCATACCATGAGGTTCTGGTCCAGTTTCCTTAGAATAACACTAGAATAATCAGCTTCAGGAGACAGGACTTCAGATAGCAATGAACTTAGGACACTTATTTAAAGAGTATTGAAAGAATTCTTATGTGTGGCATTAAAACACTTTAAAGAATATTTGCTCCTTGTAATTTGACAAATCGATGTTTTGACAGTTTTAAGGAGGACAAAGTTACATTATGACTACTAACAAATCGGTTGTAAAGCAAGATATAGCATTGGCAAGAGAATGGTTTCTGTTTGACTTTAGATACATGAATCCAAAATGTGTGTGTGACGAAGATTGATGGCTCATGTGGGAAATGTTTTTATTTATTTATTTTTCTAGTCTATAGTTAATTCATCAGTGAGGGAAGCAATGTTGTTTTCAGCAGAGAGATCAAGAGAGTTGCTATTTATATTAAAATACTTTGTGCTTCGATAGTGCAAGCAGCACTGCTAATGGTCTTTTCAATTCAGTAGTGAGATCAAGGTAACTCGTATTTAAATTATAATAAATAGTGCTTGTATAGTGCAAGCTGCCCTATATAAGGACAACGAGCAATGCGGTTATCTGGATGTAATTTGGAGTTGCCAGGGTCTCACTAAAGAACTTCAAGGTATTATTAATCACTACTGCCACTATTTTTTCCTTATTTTTTGTTGTTTTTCAAACTGAAGCGGGTCCCAATTCAGCCATGATTTACACACATATGCTCTTAAGTTCTTCAGTACTCCAGGCTGTTTCTGTCATGTACTTTGCTTCCAGCACAAGCAAACTCAAGACACAACACTACTACAATACAAATGACTTAAAAAGTAAGACATGCATTTTTTTATAGATTTATACACATGAATGTAAAAATATAAACCATGTGTATATGCAGGCAGAGATTAATACAGCTGCTGCATGATCTCCTGAACCTCCTCACCAGGCATTGTGAAGACCAGAGCAAATGCAACATGAAGTCCAAGAGCCAAACATTATGTACACTGCTTGGTAACACTGCCCCAGCTCCCTGGCCACACACACTCCAATTACTATTCTTCCTGAGTATCATCAGTTTATTTCCTAGCTAACTTCTCTTTNTTCTGACAAGTAAGAGGTAACACAAATCCAGAAGTAGGCAAATAGGAGGGTATCAGTATCTTCAAGGATGGCCACAAATTCCAAATCACTCTTCAAGCTGATTGTGTACATACAGCTTTTTCTGCCATCTTTTCAGAGAAATCAAATTTTGCCCCCAAGACCCGTGAGGAGTTTTACACTACAATGAATTACAGGGATCTGTATCAAATGAGAGACTTTTCACCAAGAGGGTGGAAATAATCTTTTAGTTACTGATTGAGCCTGAAGCACATAAACTGACTCCACATACTTAAACGTTGGCTTTGAGTATTTAGGTGTGAAGGTTTAAGAAGAGACAGAGAACAGAGAGGGGTTAATTAGAAGCCATGCCATCTAACATCTGGCACTCAGAAGTTCGTCTAAGACAATCAGAAGTCTAAAACAATCATTGAGGAGCCCTTGTCTGCCAAGAGAAGCACTGCCACCTCCAGAAGGTGAGTCATCCTCCTAGACNTCCCTCCATACCATGAGGTTCTGGTCCAGTTTCCTTAGAATAACACTAGAATAATCAGCTTCAGGAGACAGGACTTCAGATAGCAATGAACTTAGGACACTTATTTAAAGAGTATTGAAAGAATTCTTATGTGTGGCATTAAAACACTTTAAAGAATATTTGCTCCTTGTAATTTGACAAATCGATGTTTTGACAGTTTTAAGGAGGACAAAGTTACATTATGACTACTAACAAATCGGTTGTAAAGCAAGATATAGCATTGGCAAGAGAATGGTTTCTGTTTGACTTTAGATACATGAATCCAAAATGTGTGTGTGACGAAGATTGATGGCTCATGTGGGAAATGTTTTTATTTATTTATTTTTCTAGTCTATAGTTAATTCATCAGTGAGGGAAGCAATGTTGTTTTCAGCAGAGAGATCAAGAGAGTTGCTATTTATATTAAAATACTTTGTGCTTCGATAGTGCAAGCAGCACTGCTAATGGTCTTTTCAATTCAGTAGTGAGATCAAGGTAACTCGTATTTAAATTATAATAAATAGTGCTTGTATAGTGCAAGCTGCCCTATATAAGGACAACGAGCAATGCGGTTATCTGGATGTAATTTGGAGTTGCCAGGGTCTCACTAAAGAACTTCAAGGTATTATTAATCACTACTGCCACTATTTTTTCCTTATTTTTTGTTGTTTTTCAAACTGAAGCGGGTCCCAATTCAGCCATGATTTACACACATATGCTCTTAAGTTCTTCAGTACTCCAGGCTGTTTCTGTCATGTACTTTGCTTCCAGCACAAGCAAACTCAAGACACAACACTACTACAATACAAATGACTTAAAAAGTAAGACATGCATTTTTTTATAGATTTATACACATGAATGTAAAAATATAAACCATGTGTATATGCAGGCAGAGATTAATACAGCTGCTGCATGATCTCCTGAACCTCCTCACCAGGCATTGTGAAGACCAGAGCAAATGCAACATGAAGTCCAAGAGCCAAACATTATGTACACTGCTTGGTAACACTGCCCCAGCTCCCTGGCCACACACACTCCAATTACTATTCTTCCTGAGTATCATCAGTTTATTTCCTAGCTAACTTCTCTTTAATTCCAAAGGGGAAAAAAAAAAAATCACAGAATCATACCAGCATTCCTGCTTACATATGTGCCCAGTTGTGCTGTTTCACAGCTTCTGATGTTTTATTTTAATGCACCAGTTATCCTGGTTATGTTGTCCAAGCAACTACAGAGCTGTTTTGTTTCCTCCTCTGTGCACAGCTGATGGAGCGGAATGAATTTGGTAATACCAAGACCATTCCCGTTGCCACTACGGACGCAATACTAGAGGACTATCCAGGGGTCAGACTGACTCCCAATTTCTGTCTAGTCAGCTGATGGGAAAAGCAGGCTGCTGACTTTTTGGCTGAGAGAAAACACTGCTTCCTTCAGCGATTTCAACGGCTGCTTGTACCACTCTGCTGTAGTCACCTCATCTGCCCCTTCCTGCTGGCAGCACGAAGCACTGACTTATCCATGTGCTTACAAATGGGCACCCTTGTGCAGACTTGTTCTCCAGTAGCGATGGAAGAGTCTTCTCCATGCTTCACGCCTACTGGCACTGAACAGGATTATCCTTCTTCATACAGTGAATTTTGCCATGTTTATGTTGATTTTGCAAAATGAGGATGTATAGGAAGAATGTTTCCTTTTGCCATGAGAGGAATGATTAAGAATGCAAGCTTCCAGGACATGGCAGCGAAAGGTGTTCATGGTTTAATGCTGTACTAATGAAAAAGTTTCTGAAAAAGTGAAATGATGGTTGTTGGAAGGTGAAAGACCAATGTACCAACCCAGTGCTTGGGCCTGCTGCCACTGAATTTGGGAGCACCAAGCTGATTTGTGGTACCTGAAGACATATTTGGCAATACTCCCCTCCCCCTCAATGCTAGAGATCACATATTTTACAATCTACTGCTATCCTGAGAGAAACACATGCCAAGCACACCTCTTATTTTTCAATATTAGACAACTGAGAAAGAAAATGGTCTTGGCAATAGCTCAGGTGGAGCTCAATGTGTTCTTTTGTGCTCAGCTCTGGACACTTCAAGAAAAGAAAGGCAAAACAGAGTTCAGAGGAAAGCCATAAAACAGATCTGAGTCTGAAGGAATTGACTTCAGCAGAAAGAAGAGCAGACGGATTAAATGAATGATTAAATGGGTGATGTGTGAACTAAACCACTACATCACAAAAAATCCTACATATCTTCAAAAGGTACAGATCCAGGGATCAGAAAGGAGGAGGGAGATCAAGGGAGGTTGTGTGACGTGTGTTAATGGAAGAAATGAAGAAAAAGCAGGAATACAAAATGAACATCACTTTAAAAAATTACCTCTAAGCTATGGAACAGTTGTTCGGTGGTAGAGGAGAAAGCTGTTATTTGTGACATATTAATCTAAAATTGACAAAGCACTGAAACATGCAGTCATGTACAGCTCAGACCGGCCTGGAGACAGACTGAATGACATAACTTTAACATCTGTAACATCTATTACACTGTGCTGGGGGGTTTGTCTTTGAAAGATGGTGCTCAGCAGTACACAAATCTATGGGGAAATAGAGAAGTATAACAGATAAATGGTTTCATTCATATTTTCTCTGAAATTATGCTCTCCTGTGTAGGTTTGGAGCCGTATTTTCAAACACGTTTCTTCTCAGTTGTCTGGATAAAAAGTAATGCCAAATTGCACTGAAGTGAAGCTACTGGAGACTTCTGTGAGATCTCAGCATACCTGTGGTATATTACAGCGACCAAACACACATAAGCCATGCTTAAATGAAGAGCCACCACTCTGCATTTCTCACCTGCAGTTCCAGAGAGTTCCACACTTAAGGTTTGTTCAATAGTCTTGTTCTCAAATGGGGAACCCTTGGGATCACTGGAAGACAGGGCACATTTATAAAAACAAGCTGAAATGGAGTTGCTGTAGCCAAAATCTACTGAACCCCCCCTCCCTTTTATAAATGTTTGCACTTTTTAGTACTTACTTTGGTGACTCGGGTGTCAGTGGAAGTGATAAACTTGTTGGTTTGGCTAAAGGAAAAAAAAAAACAATTACGCAATACTTAAACACTCTGTAATGTATATGGTAAACATTTCTTTATACTTTGGCACTGGAATCCTGTGGTAGTCAGTTAGGGCTGAGCTTTGAGAGTTCAATTGCCATTTCAGTGCATCTCAGATAAATAAAGAGACTCATCCTGATTCCTTATTACTAGTACCAAAAGGGCACCTAAATTTCAACACTTATTTACATCAATTACTGTACCTCTGAAATACAGTACACAACCCAAATGACAAGAACCTTTCAGAAGAAGAGTGGTACATGTTAAAAATCAATGAAGAACTCTACAGGCTACACTCTGAAAATGTTATTTCTCTCAGTGTTAATTTAGACTACAGTTCACGTTTTATTTGGAAACAGGAGCAGCAGAATAACTACAAAGTAACAGAACGTTATGAATATTCAGTTAATTTTACTTCTACAAGATACAATTTTATATATAGCACTGAGAATAGGTTGTTTCTATGAGGCCAGAGTCCAACCAGTTATAGTCCAAATTTTTGCAAATTATCCTGCAAACTATGACAAACCACGGACATAGTCACAGATGGTTAAAAATGGGGTTGAAGCTCTCAGCGCTACAATCCCAACACAGGCAAAAAACAAAGCATTGGCTACAAAAATGTAAGTCTTTGCAGCTTTTACTCACGCAAAATTGTATTTTCTCAGAGCAAGCCAAGAACTAGGATACTGTAATACAACTAAGATTCCTTTAAAATTAAAAATTATATTACTTGCAAATCTTACTTTTCAGAAGTTAGATTGATGTTTTAAACACAGAGAGCATTGTAGCAAGAACAACAGCAGGGGATCTCTTCTGCAGATTAATTACTTAAGACAAAATGTTCCCCTTGAACACTCCTGCACTGCAGATCTTTTGTCCAGAGTGTCACTACTGCATATTTCATATTCATTACAGGCTTGGTTTGGAGCTCCCATCAACATTAATGGATTTTATATGCAAATTGATTACTTTTATATGCTCTAGAGCATTCCTGAAGTAATATTGCATTTTAAAAAAATTAACTCAATTCTCAAGAGCTGCATATTGTTTCTCCTCCTCCCTATACAAAAGTCAGGAATGGAAGCTCAGGTGTTCACCTCGGGTTCACCTTCCTCAGAAGTCACTGCTGGAGTGAGGAGATGCACCTCAACGAGTTATGTGTCTGGTCCAGCACAGCCACTGATTTGAGCATTAAACCAGGTGCAGTAAAACCGAATGAACCTGACACATCTTTGTGTGTAATTTATGAACATCTAGGAATACCAGTGTTTTCCTGTGGCTACCTAGAGGTAAAACTGGCTTAAAAAACCAGACCTTACAGTAGGGCTCAGAAATAAAGTTTTTATACAAAGGCTTCCTTTTTTTTTTTTTTAAATAAAAATCTGATACTCTTAACCGATTTAGGCTAAGGAAGCTGAAAGTGCAAGAGCTATTTACATCTCTAAAAAGCCTCATGCTAGCTCTTATTAGTCCCACAGAATAGTCCCACATCAGAATATACACATACTAAATTCTGAAGCACTGAGACACAGTGCAAAACTTCCAGAGATGGGCGCAGAACCAAGGCATTATCTCACACTCCCATGTATTAATTTTAGGCAGATATCACTGAGCTCTCCCACTGAGAAGCTCGCATACCAAAACACCCATCAGTTTTCTTATTGCTAGGCAAGAGCTTGACCAAACACTCTTTCTGCAAAGGATTCATCCTCACATACTGCTATTGATAGTGTAAATATTTAGCCAAGACACTATCATTTTCCATGGTGCCTGTTTATTAGAGTTTCAAGATCTACTGTGGTGTGGTTTTTTTCTTATTAAAAGGAGTTCACATCAAGTTGCTTGTCCCTGTAAATTGAAAACATTCAGGTTCAAAAGAACTACGTTTCCTCATGGGCAAATTTCAGTGCAAAACCACAGATGATCTTTGGCATGAATGCGTTTGTGGACATTCCTGTGGGTCTGCAATATGTTTGCAACAGTAACCCTAAAGGAAAATAACATTCGACTTATCCTTTGTGAGCTTTCCCTAACTTTGAAAGAAAATCTCAGACTGTGATTGTTTTTAAAACAGAAGGAGCCAATTTTCTTGTACTTTTGATTAAATGTATGAGCCAATGACTGCAGGTCTGCAAATATCAGTTAAATTTGCAAGGTTGATTCTGCATGAATTGACTGTCCAAGCTGAAAGCATTATATTCTTGTATTTGTATTATATGCAAATCCATTGATATTGAAGTTATATATTGGTGTACGAGGCAAATTTGCTGAAAAAACAACATTTCAAAAGCCTGTATATTAAAGTGCATGAATTAAAGAAGAAGGTAATTTCTCTCTGCCTGCAAATTCACCTGCAAGATCACTAAAATCACAGTTATCTGTTAAGCACTGGTAAGTTAGATCTATGTCCCTTTGGACTTCAGTAACCTCTCCTCCGTGCTGTTTCCACAACCCAGTGTGCCCTGACTCTTTGAACTGAATCTACACAATTGCTCAGCTGGAGAAGAAAAGCAGCTCTGATCTGAATAGAAAGATTTTATAATCTGTATGTATGTTTGTGTGCACATACATCTATGTATGTGTATAACACACAAGTGCATATAGCATGTTATACATGATATATAATATCACCTACCACCTTAACATCCAACAGTGTTAATAAAACCCCCTGTAACTTCTAGCAGCTCTGTTTTTCAGTACCAGTGCAAAAACAGACCCAGGATTCACATGTAGAGTTCAGTCTGGATTCTGCTGTGAAGCAGACTGCCGAAGCCATCCAGAAGGAGTGGCAGTTGGCATAAGCAAGCTTTAGGGGCAGTTGGACTTCCTTCTTGCAAGAAATATTGTTCAGATAACTTGAGACCATAATGGAGAAAACTGACACTTAGGATGCCAGAAGGTACAGCTGCAAGAACAATATTAAGTGACAGGAAGGGAAGATTATTTTTATTAAGTTTGCTTATACTTCCTAGTGTAGAACGAGAAAACAGATTTGATGGTGGCTGAAATGCAAGAAAGAGGGAGGGGAAAAGAAGAAAGAACATAGAGTTTACAACTGTTGCTTTAAAAATACCGAACAACACATTTAGGGTCACATCCTGATCTCTGTTGCAGACAGGTAACTTCCATTGACTTTAGTGGAGTCATCCAGGATTTGCACTGATGTGTCTGAGATAGGCACCTGGCCTTCTCAGGTCAATATAAATACATAGATGTATTTTGAAGTAACAATAACTTCAAAAATCTCCCTTTGGGTTTCTAAGCATTTACAGCTTTCCTTTATCTTGGGAAAACAGGGGAAGAGAGGGAGAGAAGGTGAGAGAGGAGGCTTTAAGTTCTTGCACACTGTCACAGAAGCTACTTGTAATATAGACCAGTTTTTTACACATCAGGGGATACTAAAAGTCAACACAAGTGTTATGTTTTGACCATAAAGAATCCAAAAACGAGACAGAAAGATCAGGATGGCATCTAAACTTTCAACTATTTACAAAATAAAATTACAAACCAGCATTCCAGCTTTAACAGGAATGACACATTTATTGCTTTTTCTGTAGCAGTGAGAGTACTATTTATTGTCTCTTAAGGGCTATGTGGCAGGTTAACAATGCCTTCAGTTCTACTCTAGCAAAAGAGAAAGAAGCTCACTAATGAACTGGCCTGCCCAGCTTGTTTAGGGGTATAATGATTTCTTAGCAGTATTCTCTGTGAGTAAGTATCTCCAGCTAGCTTGGTGTATTACCACGTGGTATTTGTTAAACTTTTCCTGAGATCCTTTTCTGAGGCTGGGGGCAATAAATAAAAGGATTAAATATGTCTAAAAGCTAAATCTAGCTAACTAATTCTAACTTCTTGATACTGTTTTAAAATTCTCTTTACACAGAAGAGATGCTGGATTTACAATACCAATCCAAAGAACAGAAGAAGTATTGAGGGTATTCCCAACCATGGTACTTCAGCTTCCCTGTGTTACTGCTGGTACCAAAGCTGTATTCTGCAGTCCCACACCTACCCTGCAGATGATTTGTCTGAGACTGCAGATGGGGCTTCCTTTTGGAGGTGCATTTCTCTTTGCTGCTGTTCCTGTTCTCTGCTGGTTTGGTCTGAGGAGGATCATCATTTGTAGTCAGATATTTGAGAAGTTCAGAGCAGGGACGTCTTTGAGGCTTTTGCTGTTGACAAATGCTCTTCGCTTTATTGCTCCATGAATTCTCAGTCTTAAAAACAGGGTAAAATTAAAATAAAATAAAATAAAATAAAATAAAATAAAATAAAATAAAATAAAATAAAATAGCTAAAATTAGTGAGCTGAACCTTATCAGAATGGATATAGGTTTTCTGAAGAGATGAGATTTTCAATGAAGTGTTCAGTCTAAGTGTACTAGATCTATGAGCTGTGAATAACTGTTTGCAGAACAAGGAAAGAAAATTACATTTAAAATTCCTAAATGACATTTATGCAGCTTTTTATTTCATTTCTCCTACATTGCAATGTTCCTACTCAGCAACATGTAACTAACAAGACCCTACAGCGCCTTTACTGTGAACAAAAAAATAAGCTGGTTTAAACCTTAATTTGCTGCTGATTGCTTGGGCCCGGTGTTCACAACTCTCTTAAGTACCCCTAAACGGTCCGTTTTCAGTTACACTGAATGGCAAGACAAACATCGTTTAATACTGCCTCCTAACAGAATTATGTCTAAGCCCCCCATTCTATCCAGTCAATGTCTAACATATATCTTTTGCCAAGAATCCAGTGTCATTTGTCTTAGCTCAGACAGGTGGGAGAATGGCAGTCCCACGTCCTGGAGTCGCTCATAAACAACACCAGACCATCAGCAAATTTTATCGCACCTCGTCCTACTCTGTGTATTAATAAAGTAGGTAAGAGTAACAGACGGTGTGACTACAGCTGAACTCTGCCAAGAGAAAAGGCATAAATGAAATATTCAGAGCATACAGGAGCTCAGATGATTTTCTGGAACCCAGTCTGTAACTCACTTTTTTTTTAATTAGTTACAAGATAGTACGCATATTAATAAAACACATTCAGATCTACTGCTTGCTTGGTTGCTAAAAGCATAAAAGACCTTGTTATACTTTCTTTTTTTTACCTTATTATAAAGATTAAATTTGTACCTTAACAACCACAGGGCTTGTTCTGATCCTGTGATTAGTGTTTGCATGGTTTTGTGTGCTGAGACCACTGCATTCATTGTAATTTAGCTGAGTGTTGGCTGGAGCCAGCAAGAGCTTCTTAAGCTACAAACACATCAGGGAAAGGGAAGTGGAAGGAAAACAGTAAAGTTATACATCTTTATGGATTAAAATGACTTATCTACATTTTTGCATAGTTACTTAAAGTTAGTTATATCAACTTCAGCAAGCAAAGTACAATAAAGCAAAAAGCGGGACTTGATATTCCTCAGAGGAAACAGCTTTCATTTTCATCTGGCTTGGCAGCACATTTCTGCTCCCTTTACTGCAGTATATTGCAGGACAAGTAGAAATGACAGGGATCTTGGATTTCTGAACCCATGGCAAAATGAAATTCTCAGTGATCTGTTTGACAGAAGAGGCCGCTGATCTAGACAGAGACATTAACTTTAACAGACTAATGGATACAGTGTCAAGATTCAGGTATCTGGCTCTGTTCCCACTGAAGCCAGTGATAAGAGGCTTTCAGCAGAAACAGAATCACATCACAAACTAGATTTACTGAGCAAAATGCATATAATGTTTCACCCACATCCTCATCCAAGGTTCAGTTTTGCCCTGGTTAGCACTAAGCTGGTGCTTACTGGTCAAATCAATGTTAAAGGCACAAAATCAACCCTGACTCCCAACAGACTCACTGGGCCTTTCTTCACAGATCACCAAAAATTATGTCTAAACATACACAACAAAAAGAGCCCCGAGAAATGAAATATGAGTTAAGAACCATTACCCTGACTTATCTGAACAGAATGATAAGCGAAAGTGTCAGCCCCATTAGCATAAGAGTTTAAAAACAAGCTTTTCAACAACTTTTTAATAGACTGCCATATTAATCATCCTATGGCTATATGGTGGGGGGTTTTCGCCAGCTTAATTTTCAGTTCTTTACTTGATTTTCCTCTCCAGTCAAAATGAAAAGCCCAGACCTTACTGTGACTACATCATACCCATGCAGCGGGTAGCCAGAGGCACATCCAATTCCTGTTAAACAGTAGGAAGGGTTCTTACTAGAGACGGCTCTTCTGCCTCCTGAGTTGGAGGGGTGCCGTCGGGCATTGGGGAGGGGCTAGCGGCATTTTCGTTGGTCACATCTCCATCTGTCAGTGCATCAAATGAAGGCAATCCATCCTCATCCACAGGGATGCTGTCCAGTGTTTCAGTGAGAACAGCTAGCAAGTTTGCCTCACTCTCTTCATCTATCTTCTGTGGGAGAGGACAAAACAAAAAGGGGAACCAAGTGAGAAAAGGAATAAAACAATGCCTCTGCATGTGAACAAGCAGACAACACGTAGTTAAACCAGCCCTTGAAACAGTAACCTGCAACAGAATCTCAGATGATGTAATTAGGTACAATAAAATGATGCATCTCTGTTCAAAAGAAATCTCTTTGCACTTGCGGTGTATTGCTAGTTTACTTTTCTTCCATAATTCTTTTTTTTATCAGGTGTTAACAATGATAAGTAATCACCCAGGGATTGTATTACAGGATGAGCCTAAGATGCTGACACCTAATGATGGTGTCAGCCCGGGCTGTCTCTTTCTTTCTCTCTTCAACACTGAGCACCAGCTAATTGACCTGACAAAATTACAAGAAACAGACAGCTAATCAGGACACCAAAATGAATCACCAGGAAAATACAGAAAACCTCATTCACATATACGGTCCAGTGTAAGGGAGAAAGGGTTTCCCTTCCACACTTCTGCAAGTCCTTACTCCAAACCAAAACAAACTGCTCCTCATTCCTGAGTATTCTGGCGTAAGAATAGCCAGCAGCACTCATATGGTAAATGACAGGTCGTTTGGGTTTCTTTTAAAGAAATGTATTAGGCAGGTTGCCTTTGAAGTTGTCCTTTCGAGTTATGTCATTTGAGTGCTCAATGCACTATTGTATGCATTTATCTAATTCAGACTGCAATTATGAAAAGTAGATTAATTTCTAATCAGATGTGGCTGTAATGTTAATTTATATCTTATTTCAGCAACAAGAGTTCTTTTTGTCAAATTGAGTAAATTTAAGTGCCTCCTGATTTTATAATGAAATATAGTCCCTACTGTATATTAACGTACAGATTTTTTGAGTGCTGAGAATACTGAGAAATAGAACTGTGTAAAAATCATTATATTTATTTTTCAGAAAGATTGGAAATTGATCTTGACAGATCAATTATCTAGGACTCCTAGGCTGATCTTAGTGCTATTAAAGTAAATGAAAAGCCTTTCACTGATTCAAGTGATATCAAATTGGGAGTTTTTCCACCAGCTTCAGAGTAGCTCATCATGCTCCAGGTTCACACTCTGAAAAAATTTCAGCTAAGTTCAAATCTCAAAGTTTAAAAGTGAACTAGCAAGACAAATAATACCAGCAAGACAAGCAAACAAGCGAAAAAAAAGAAGTTAAAAAAGGCAACAGCAAAACATTGCCAAGTTACACTTTGGAAAAAAAAAATCAAGTGAAACTGGGTATCCCCTTAGCACAACTTTTTTTCAGTAATACTTTTATCTAGCAGACTCTGAACAGAGATGATCATAAACCACACAGATAATTGCTCCTGCTAGGCTTCTCTGCCAAATCACACCTCACGGCTTCTAACATAAAAGCTGTCTTTGAGCTAGAAAGCTAAGGCAGAGCACAAACTGTTCTGGTGCTTACAGCACCATCTCCAAGAAACAAATAAATACTCAGGCAAGCTAATGCTAAGGAGAAGCATTTACTTAAAAGGCCAAAAGGCACTTGGCCACTGAGAAAAAGCATCCAAGTTTCAGTATCAGGTGATTTCCACCGTACTAAGCAGACATATGCACACAGCTATGATAATTCAGTGTGTAGGGGATGGAAATGAAAGAGGAGAGCCACCTTGCGAATAAAACCATGCTCTGAATCCAGCTTTTCACAGCCACTTTCTGAGAGGAAAAGAGGAAAATCATGGTGTCACTTCTAGAATAGCATGAAAAGGCATTATCAGGCAAGAAAGTATGTACCGGTGGTTTTTCCCAGTGGCATTTCAAGCTCCTCGCAGGTGGTGGGATGAATGGTGTGAGAGCCAGCCCTCAAGCCTAGGGTGTCCATGAGGTGGTTTGGCTGCCTGACCTCCAGCCCTACACCAGGAACTTTTTCAGCAAGTTCAGCTGGTGGGGCACACTGCTGAGCCTTGCATCTTATAAAGCTGACAATAAAACTTGAAGTGTTGCTATTTCTAACAGGGAACGCCCTCTTTAATAACAACATGCCAGAAGAAAACCTGATATTTGCTGTTAGCTGCTCAAATCTCATGCTTTAAACAGACATTCAAGTGCACTGACATTCAAGAACAGAAAGTTGAGCGGACACTGGTCCTCATCTCAGCAATTTCAATTAGTTTTGTACAAGTTTCAACATTCAAACACCCCAGAGAAAGCAGAGGATGTGACAAAGAGGACTCTGTTAAACAATTAATGTCACTTTCCATTATTGCTTCAGTCCCAATTTACAGAGCAAATAAATCAAAGTCACCACAGATGAAGCACACTAGCTGGCTAACACATGTCTATTCACAAACGACAGTGGCAGCAGGAACACATTAGTCAAGAAAATGACATTGCTAGATAACCTCTTAAAGGTTTAACTATGCTATTGCTCCTAATTGTCCTAAATTACTATTTATAAAGAAACACGGTTATTAGATACAGCAGAAACGGTGCTGAGGAGAGATGCAGAGAGAGAGATGGTTGGGTACATCAACGTCTGAGCAATAATCACTGAAGCAGCAGCTTTCTCCTTTGCTACTGCAGCTTGAGTCTTGGTGTTGACAGCACTGGGGAGAAGCAATGCCACGGCCAAATGCAGGCTCTTTCACGGTTTCAGCACTGTCAGCGCAGAAGTTCACATTTCAGACTGGCATCCAACCTGCTCATCACACAGGCTCGGTGGAACAGGAGGAGCTGAGCACCTTCCATCTCTGCTGAGGCCAGAGGATGCCCCATGTGCTCTCTGTAACTGACTCCGTCATGTCCCTAACTTCAAACAGGATCTTACAGCAAGGATTTGCTTCTCTCTATAGGAGCAGATCCTAGGTATTTAGACTACCTGAATGAACTACAGTGTGTAAGAACAAGGACCAGAGGATAATCTCGGATGTAAAGCTGCATGGCAAATATATGCAATTACTAAACTTTTATGAAAACAATTCATAATGACTGCAGGTTGCTAACTTGCCTTTTTAATGCAGAAGCAGTTATGCATGACTTCCAAATCACACTATTACGTTAACATAAAGACATCGGGGCCAGAGATGTTTTCATCCCTGTAAATTTTCTCCCAGATAAAGGAGGCAAGAAACACAAGTATGCCAATGGATGCATGTGCTTCTGTGTTTCTGACAACAGAAATTTCCAATAAATCCAGAATGCCACTAGCTCTGAAAGGAAATAAAATTTGGCATTTGTGTCACTCTGTATGGGTGAATGCAACAGAGGTAAACTGCCAGAACATCAACCAATCCTCAAACATGAGTGATCTAGGCGTCCAAAGACCATGAAAGGTTTCTAACTGTGCTCTTCTCTGCTTTTACATGCTTTGCTCTAATACTTAAATATTTCTAATTATTATTAAAAATAATTCTCTGTCTGAAAACACTTTAATAGTTGTGTAACAATCTAATTGCATTTCTGCCTTCAGTAAAATGTCTCCAGAGATATTCTCTCTTTGGCCAGTGAAATGAGTTGATAATTTACTGACACAAAGGTATTTAAATCCTCTACCCCTGATGATTCCTTCTCTTCTGCTTATTCTGACTATTGATGCAGCTGGGTTCACCTTGTGGTTAGTATTTTACGTCTGTAATACCTGTTACTTGCGGGCAATCCACAGAGGCCAAAGATTGAGCTGTAAGAGAGGCTTGTCCACCTTGTCATTCACAGGCAACCCTTTAGGGTGCATATAGTGAGCAATGCTGTGATTTATCCTTAAATTTTCTTCCTTTAAAAAAACCATGCAACATTTAAAAATCTCTGTCATTACCATCAGATTGGGTTAGAGAACACCTAGGAAAACTTGTCATCCACAAGTCCATGGGCCCTGACAGAACGCATCCACGAATGCTGGAGAGAGCGGGCATACACCACAGTGAGGCTATTTATGGTCATGTTTGAAAGGTCATGGAGATCAGGAGAGGTGTCTGAGGACTGCAGGAAAGCAAATGTCACCCTGGTCTTCAAAAATGGCAAGGAGAAGGATTCATGGAATGACTGCCCAGTCAGCCTCACCTCGATCCCTGAAAAGGTGATGGAGCACCTGATTCTGGAGGCCATCTCTATTCACATGGATGACACAAAGGCGATCAGAGGTAGTCAAGCATGGTTTCACTAAAGATAAGTAAATCATGCTTGACCAACCTTATTGCCTTCCATGATGAAGCAACTACCTGGATGGATGAGGGGAGAGCATTGGTATTGTCTACCTTGACTTCAGCAAGGCTTTTGACACTGTCTCTCACAACATCCTCATAAGCAAACTCAAGAAGTGTGGGTTGGATGAGTGCACGACGAGGTGGATTGAGATCTGGCTAAACAGCAGATCCCAGAGGGTCATAATCAGTGCCACAGGGTCTAGTTGGAGGCCTGTCATGAGTGGTGTCCACCAAGGTTCAATACTGGGCCCAGTACTGTTTAACTTATTAATCGATGACTTGGATTGAAGGTCTTGATGAAGGTCCAGATGCCTCCTCAGCAAGTTCACTCATGACACAAAGCTGGGAGGAGTGGCCAATACCCCTGAGTGCTGTGCAGCCCTTCAGAAGGACCTGGACAGGTTGGAGAGAGGGGCAGAAAAGAACCAATTTGAAATTCAACAAAGGAAAATGCAGGATCCTGCACCTGGGGAAGAGGTTTGGCACCAGCCCACGCGGGGGGCCAAACTGCTGGAAAGCACCCCTGTGGAGAAGGACCTGGTGGACACCAAGTGTCCATGAGCCAGCAGTGCCCTTGTGGTCAAGAGGGCCAGTGGTACCCTGGGGTGCATCAGGGAGAGCATTGCCAGCAGGCCAAGGGAGGTGATCCTGCCCCTCTACTCAGGCCTAGTGAAGCCTCATCTGGAGCACTGTGTCCAGTTCTGGGCTCCTCAGTACAAGGGGGACATGGAGCTCCTCGAGCAGGTCCAGTGGAGGGTGACAAAGATGATGAAGGGACTGGAGGATCTCTGTTAGGAGAACAGGCTGAGGAAGCTGGGCCTGTTCAGCCTCGAGAAGACTCAGCTGACAGGGGAGCTCATCACTGTCTATCAGTATCTGAAGGGAGGGTGTCAGGAGGATGGAGCCAGGCTCTGCTCAGTGCTGCCAAGCAATGGGACAAGAGCCAATGGGCAGAAACTGATGCCCAGAAAGTTCTACCTGAACATGAGGAAGAACTTCTTTACTCTGTGAATGACAGAGTACTGGAACACATTTGCCCGGAGAGGAAAAGCTGTCACTGGAGATACTCAAGAACTGCCCGGATGCAATCCTGTGCCACATGCTCTAGGAGGGCCCTGCTTGAGCAGGGAGGTTGGTCCAGCTGACTCACCGCGGTCCATTCCAACCTTACCCATCTGTGTTTCTGTGATCCCTTCTTGAAAACCTTGAAGCCAGTGTGCAGATGTTCTGACTCAGGATTATCCTGTAGTTCCTGTCATCAGCACAGGTATGCTGATCCATTCCAGAAAAGGGTCAAGCCCATCTTTTAGAAAATACTTTCAAAATATTAATAGTATCTCCAACATCATTCCTTTGGGTGACTTCCCCTCTGCCCTTCAATTGTGATTAACACATGCACAACTTTTGCTGACTGTATCTCAAGGAGTGAAATCAGCTAATAAATGATGATGCTCTGAAGTTTCTTTACTGACAATTTGAAGAGTGCACAGGCCCATTGTGATTCATACTGAAAGATCAGGGCCTAAACTGCATTATTAATCCACAGCCCCAAGGAGCTGGGAGCAGTGGCAGCTCGCCACATCTTCATAAAAAGCCCAGGAAACTTTGGGACAGATCCACAGCTGGTAGAAGTTGTCACCACTCCAGCAGCCCAGCTTGGTAAGCAATTCAGAGCAGCCAGGTGTACACCAGAACTCACAAGGGATCACCATTTCAACATATTGACTCATTTCTCCTCAGCAGCCTAAGATCTATTCATAGCACAATTAACAAAGAAAATAAGAAGATTTCCTCCAGCTGAAAATATCTGAGTGATCTAAAAATACTAATACATTATGGCACTACTTTCAAACAAACAAAATTGACTTGTGAGCTCATCAGGGACTTCCAACAAGATTTAATTCCTTAATACAAATTTTGGAGTAAGAATGTCCTTAGGATTGTCTTTTCCTTAAGAAACGAGGGGTACAGATTCACCCCTTTTTGCACATAAGGATGGAGAGGCGCTGAAAAGCTCATTAACACCACACAGGCCCTGAACACCTCCTGTCAATGAACATGCAGGAGTAGGGGCAGATGGTGTCTCAGCCCCAGCCCCACAAACCAAGCCTTGCCACAAGAGGATAAGGAGCCACAGGCTGGACAGAAGCACAGGGAGGGTAGGAGGTATACAGGGATTAGGATGCAGGCTGGTATTCCTACTCGTGACAAAGGAAAATGAGAACTGAAGTCAAGGATGATGAAAGGGAACAACTACAGTCCAAGTTTTCCATCTTCTGGTGCAGAAGGAGCCAACCTGCCGTGGCATGGCACAGACAGCACCGTCACGTTGATTTTGCTGCCTTTTCCATGCGCTGTCCAAGGCAAGCGCCTCCTTTTCCTCAACTTAAAGCTGGCCGTACCGAGGGCCAAAGATGAATCAGTGGTCCAAGTGGAGAACCACTTGTTCCACCTTGTCTGCTCACAATCAGTCTCATGCCTTTATATATTTTGAGAAGTTTCTCAGCTTTTATTTTACTGTTCAACTGCTTTGCAAGTCCTTAAGCATCCTGTGTTGTCTTACAGTAAAAATTCACATGATGCATTTGCATTAGAACATTTTTCCAAGGTCTGTTAGTCTGGTCCCCAGGAGACACTCCCATAATTGAAATGCTTAAGTCCAGAGCTATCAATTATCCTTAAAAACAAAATGGAGTCCCACTAGGAGAAAATTACAGCCAGGTTTCTTTATATGAAGTAGAAATATGGGGATTAATTATCACCACCCCTGTGCAAATGCCTTTAGGGTATGGAAAGGAAACAAGATATTTTCTTTTCTTGAAGGAGACAGCTATATTCATACTCCTCACATGCATCTGCAGGCAAAGACCACTTGAATCCAGAGCCTGCCTTCTGATTTCAGAAGCCCCACTGCCGTTCACATGGAACATGGATATATCTCAATTGTAGGACCAGCCACTTAACCATATTTTTGTAAAAGCTTCACTCCAGTTGGATTTCTCGAGATACAGACTTGAAGCAATGTGCTCTACCATCCCAAAATGCTCTTCCCCAAAACGATGTTGAATAAATATTGTGATTCTACACAATGCAGGTACTGCAATGCCTGATTTCCAGAGCTAGGTCCCAGAGGGGAATAAACCCCCAGCATTGCTCCCAGGAGTATTATAGCATCACTGGAAGGACCTGCTAAATGTCCACAGGCTGAAGGAGATGTGAGCACCTGCAGCATCCACTTTCCCCCTCCCCTCTTCAGGATATAACAACATAAAACTAAACTAAACTGAGCTAAACTAAACTAAAATAAAAATTATTATTTTCATCATCATCATCATCAACATGTTGCATATTTCTCAGAAAGTTCTTATGTGTAATCTTGGTAACTGAACTCGGATCGCTTTCTCTCTGAGAGATGCTCACCTGATACTGTAAAACTTCTGTCAAGTACTTGGTATTAAAGCACCACAACACAAAACCACAGCACAGACCATTTGCAAATAGGCTTTTCTTTAAGATCATGCCCTTGATCACTGGAAGTAATGCTGTCATAGCTCCTGTGAGATGGACTACCTTTTCAAGTGAAAAATCTAACTTTTCTGCTCTAAACTAAACATGTCAGTTTAGAAAAGCGTATTGAATATTCTTCTACCACAAAGTCACTCTTTTTATTACTTCTAACGAGTTGTTGCAGTTCAGAAGTTTCCATTACAGCCTGGCAATTAAGTTTATAATAAACTGGAGAGCTACTAATTGACTTACTCATCTCAGGAACTTGAGGATCCAGCTAGCAACCCATGCTTTACATCTTTTGACCAAAATTCATCCCCATTTTGCAAGCCATTGGAATTTGATTTGTGTAAACTGCATCCTTCCCCTCTATCATAGTAATCTTTGATTCTGGGGAAAAGATAAAACAAAAAACAATCTGCAAGCAAGCTATTGTGCCATCGACTGTGTTAAGGGGACCAATGATAAGACACTGTTGTGCTAGATTCATTTCACCGGTGGTAGATCAAATATCAAAAATTTATAGTAAGTGAAACCACAGAATCTTTGCAAATGCAGTCAATTTGACTCAGTATCAAAAGGTCATTCTATTCAATTTATACTTGATCCTGAGCACAATATTGAGAAAACACTTGAAAGCAAATAATCTTATCATCAGTTTGGGCCTCAACATTTGCTGACTTTATAGACTAATTTGCTGATTACTAAGTAAATGCTTTACCCATGTTTTTTACTGGGTTAGCTCATCAGGGGGGCTTTTAAACTTCCACAGGACTTACCACTGTAAAGGAACCATATGTCTGTAACACTAAGGCACATCATGGACTTACTATTGTGCTGCCTTGTCCAGTGCTAGTGAAGGCCACCCGGTCTTCATGGGTGGGGCACGGCAGCAGCAGATCTGGCATGTCTTGTCCCGCCCACAATGGGCTAGGTTTGGGCTGAGCTCCACAATGAAGCACAAAACTCTCTCTGTGTTTCTGGGTAAAAACAAGAGCAGGGAAAGTGCAGAAGTGCAAAGGGAAGAGGGTGTCTGGTGAAGAGCCACAATGAAAAGAAAGGCTAGGAATTTTTTCTTCAGTGTGCAAGACTGCCCGAGAAGCTAGGGTGGAGGTGAAGTTTCTGTCTGCCAGAACTGCTAGGCAAGCACGGGTGAGCAGAGGAGTGAGTGAGCTGGGGAAGGGGATGCAGGACAAGTAACCTGACCTGCATGAGTAGCTCACTGCCCAGGGTACAAGAGGTTAGGCAGGCTGCCTCCGAGCTCACCACCCAGAAGCTTCCCCCACCTTGGAGCAGCAAATGGCACCTCTTACCCATCCTTCCTTCCCCACACACAGACAGCCGCTCATGCATGTAATAAGCTCCTGAGCAACAACTCAGACAGGGATTTTTAATTATTATTATGCACCTAAATAATACACAGGAGAGTAGAGAGTTAAAGTTCCTGGGGTCTCTTCCTGGACAAGCTCTAATACGGAGTGGGTATTATAGAACGAAGGAAGAACGGGAAGGAAGGGTACAGCATAAGGTAGGGAAGACATTTGGGACTCTCCCTGTTGCAGAGCTTTCAATGACAGTGTCAGCAGTATTTCAGTCCAAATAGTCAAGCACTGCTTGCTCAGATTTATTTATTTACTTGATTTATGGTCCATGCCCACACTAATCTCTCTATGCACTGACATAAGATTTTTCACATTCATATACCTTTGTAAGGCAACATAGCATACCCTGGAGGAAAAAAAAGCTACCTGTATTTTGCAGTGATGATTTCACATATGTAATTATTGTAAAAAACTTGTTTGTCCTCTTTACCATGACAAATATCTCTAAAAACTGCACTTGAGTGGTAGTATGGACTCTGCCAACAAGAAGCATTATCTTGTCGCTTTTGTTCATTCTCTATTTCAGTGCTGCATTTGCTTTAGTTTTAATTATACTGGATATGTCAGGATGTCTATAATCATCCCTACTTCTATCTTGAGATTTGTGACTCTAAAGAAATACAAATTTAAAGGTAAAATTATACACAATATATCAGAGAAGAGTTTACATAGATTTTTTAACTTTGTTCATTTATGGGGAGACTGTTTTTGTGCAAATGAAACACACACTCAAAAATTCCCTTTTAAACTACAAAATAAGACACTTCTATCTGGTGCTTTTACTGTTAGAAAATTGGAATTTAATTTGACCAGGAAATTAGCATTTGTAAAGTATCAACTTCATTAAATGCTTTTTATGATGTTTTAATCTCTCAGCATGTTCAGCTTCATCAAGCCTAACACATGCCCATTGAACAGGTATGACAAACAAAAGTCATGTCTCACAGGAAGAAAAACACTGGTTTTCCTTACAGTTAAAGCATGAATGGATCAATACATCATTAATACATCTGGGCTTCCCATCACTTTTTATTGTAATTTAACTGGATGGCAGGTATCTGGTTTGAGCTGGTTAAAAAAGTTTACTCAGATACAACACCGTTTACAAGCCTAAAGATGCATTTCCTCTGTATATTTTACCTACGTAGCTGTACGTTATTTTTAGGTGGCACAGCAATGTCCTTCAATGTCCTCCTTGTTTGTATGTACTAGCGGACGTGTTGAGTGACACACATACCATTGAGAGAGGTGGTTTAGATAGATAAAATAAACCTCAGCAATCTGTATTCTGAGTGTTCTAGGCTGAAAGCAATAAAGGCTCCTTTACACTGAAGCACCAAATGAGAATGTGGAGATGCCACAGTAAGGAATGTCCTAGCAGGTATAGGGTTTAACAGCACAGATCACAGGTGCATTTTGCCGGGCTTTTCAGAGCACCTTTACAGTTTATTTTTATGAAAATAAAATGAAAGCCTCTCCCAGCAAGCAAGTAAGTCCTCACCTCAAAAAGCAGTGATTGAACAGTGCAACCTGGTAAACCCTTACAACCGCCAAGAATACTCTTCAGGATGAGGAGATGTGTCTGAATTCTCCACCGGTTAAACATTTGGATATATACATGTCTGATAATATCCTCAGTTACATATCTCCTTGATTTGTCATTCAGTGCTAAGACTTTAATGTTCTTTTAATCCCATCTTGTGTATGCAAATAGAATTGTAAAGTAGAGATAGTGATTTTAAAACAGAAAACATTTAAAATAAACATCACAGAAGAGCTATCTGTTGCAGTCTCCTCTAGAGCATGCTCACTGTTGGCTTGTTTCTAAATTTCCTGGAACTCACCAGTCTTCACAGATAATATTAATAAAACAGGGTTGACACTAAAATGTAAAACTAATTTGCTAGTTTACATGAAGGCTACCATGTCCATTTACCCTCAACCAGTCTGGCAGAGTTATGCAGTGCATGCATACTGTGGTCCACACTACAGTTCCCACTGCAGTTGCCTCTCCTCTATTTACTCCTCAGTCAAGACTGAATTTATTGCTCATTTTCTGCTAGTCTTTTAAAAGTCTGCATGTTCCATCTGTGTGATGTAAAAGACTGCAATTGTTTTTAGTGAGGCACTCGTGTTAACCAGTCCCTTTTTCATCAGAAATGGCAAAAATCAACCTGGGCATATTTTTTTTATCCTCTTAAAAAATGACACAGAACAGGCAGTCAAGCCCAGATGTACTTACCAATGCACTAAATAACATTATTAATTAGGCCATAAGTTCCTTTAGACAGGGACTGTCTTTTTGTTATGTGTTCAGACAACCCCTTTCACAAGTGTCCTGTTTTACCACTGGGCTTTGAGATGCTGCCACAGCACCTACAATAAATAATTGGGGTACTTCAATTTAATCCTGCTGGTAACCAAAAGAAGAAGAACTGAGACCCAGATGTTCAGCTGCTGCAAATTACGGCCTCTCCGCAGGTTTTAACAGAGCTATGCAGATTTACACTAGCTAGGGACCTGGTCCTCTGCTCTTTGTGTATGTTGATGCTTAAGCTGGGAACAGCAGCTCCTACATAGTGTGTCTGTACCACCCTGTCCAAGGACTAACAGCAGTCCAGCCACAGGCCAGCAAGGGCTAATTCTTCCTCCTTACCAAGTGAGTTTTGCAGCTGAGCACTACATTGCTATGACTAAGACACTAAGTTTAAAAGTGGCTTGGGCTCATCTTGCCTACAATGTGGTACATGCTGTGCTTGCATTCCCTACTGGAAATATACTGACATTATTTGTTCATGTCAAGTACATCTTCCGTTTAAAAGTTACCCCTGCTGAAGTTAACACAAGTTATAATTTGAGCCTGTGTAGCTGCTAGGTGCACAGCCAAAACCCCACAGGATGTACCTAACCCCAGGAATAATAAGTAAATTGAAACCATTTGAATACTAAACCAGAGATAGGACCCTGCGGATCACTGGGTTTGACAAAGCTTACATTTTCCTGGCTAAGATGGCCTCCCTTTGTATCGAGATATTTTCCCCTGCTCTATCAACATCCGAATTGAGGGGGAAGAAAGAGGGGAAGGGAGCTGTAGATTGAAAACAGCCCAACATGAAAGTGTCCAAGCCTTGCTCAGCTGGCTGAGAGGAGTGGGTGGGACTACTCATGTTTAGGAAGCAATAAAATCCTGTTTTGTAAATGTACATGAGAATTACACAGGCCACTAGGGAGGAAGGAGGGGAAAGGAGAGGAGAGAGAAGAGAAAGCAGGGAGACAAGAAAGTAAACATGGTTGCACTTCATTCTACGCATGAGGGAGTAGGGGAAAGGACACCCCACCACACGGCATTTCAAGTACAAAAGAGCTAGCTACTTGTAAGTGTGCAATATTGCAAAGTCTTATCCACCTGAAGCACCAAAACACCAGAGTGCAATGAGCACCACGGTGTTTTACAACTGCATCTGGCCTTGCCCCATTTTGATGCCAAAGAGTGCCGTAAATCCGAGTGTTGGTGGCACAGGGAGCACAACACCAACTCCAGTTTGGCTTCCCTTGAATTAGAGCAGCACAAACCAAGCATCACCCGGCAAAGCCGATGGAGTTAAACAGGGACAGATTAAGTGTAAGTGAGAAGGAAATCAGGCCCTTTATGTCTGCCCTTCCTTCCCTGAGAAAAACTAAATACATTCCTTTTTCCTCAGATGCATCAACAGCGATAGCTTGAACTGCCCTGATCAGGTTTCACCATTGGCAATACAGGAATGTTTATTTCCATTAGGCTGAGTCTATAAAATCTTCCTTTCATTCCTGAACTTCTACCATTTCCAAACAGCAAAGCCTGACAATTTAGTCTCTGACAAGCAAGCTTAATACTGAGACGTTTGGAAAAAAAAAATCCATACAAAGAAAGCTCTTAAGACAAGATAGGCTGAGCGTTTGCACCACAAATGGTTTGTTTCAGCTATCTCTTTGCCTCCTGTAAGACGGAAATCAGACAGCTTACTGGCTTAGCTTGTTAGGCCAGGTTAAAGGGATGCAACGCTGAAAGGCTCTTACAGAAGCTTACCCTTGGACTAAAAATAGCAGGCACTAGAGAATTATCTTAAATACTACCAAACTTGTTCCGCACTGTGAATGCAGATAACTGTAATATGTTTCCATTTTTGGTAGTTTTAGAGCTTTTTTAAGTTATGCTCGCTTTAGCTGACTATTTAATTAGTTTCTGATTCTATTTGCCACTTTTTCTCTCAGAGATATAGCCTGAGGGGTACTTTGCCTATGAATCCTTTGTATTTAGCAGTGTTGCTATTGTTAACATCCAATGAGCTGTTGGATTTGCCAAACACTCAGTATAGGTACAAACGCTTCTTTGAAATATAAATGTTTAACACACAGCAAATAGCAAATCAAAAGATACTCTAACGCAGCATCCTCACTCTCTCATTGCGTCGCATCAAAAGAGAATAAAAATAAGAATCTCATTTATTACATTTAATTCTGAAATTCAAAAATGTGTATCTGAGACAATTTTAGCTCCCTGTCCATGATTTCAGAAGAAAACGAAATGACTTTTAGTACCGTAAGACTTGTGCGTATGCCTAAAGCTCCACAGTCTGACACAGATCCCTGCCAGCTGAACTGTGGAGCTAGCAGTGTTTTCTTTGGGGTAAAACTGCAAGACCCTACAAATCTTTAATGAAGCCACCACATCTTTAAAACACATAAATTGAGATTTTGGTGGGTTTTTTAGGCTACAAGCAGTTTCTCTTTAAGCTCTGTTAAGCAGGATACCTGTTCATCTGCTACTCACTGAAAACCATGACAAGATACCAAAAAAAAAGGAAACGCCAAAGCAAAGCACAAATGTTCTCTGTCCCTACATACATTTCACTCGTGCCACAGCCAGTCTGAAAGACATCACCACAGAAAGCAGTCATGCGGTGTAACACCCCTGCTGCTGTTGCCTCAACTTTGCACTTCTGCAGATAACACCACTGTGGGTACTCGCTGTACGAGCTCAGATCAGAACATCACAGGATTCAGGCAGCAAGGGCCTCCACACACTGATTCCTGCCCACTGCCTTCCGCATGATGTCCCCAGTACTATGCCAGTCTTGGCATCCAGATGATTGCCATAACATGAGCACCGAATGGAAACTGATTCAGACACACATTTTATTATGTTTTCCAGTACCTTTTCCTTCCCTGGTTTTACTGCAACTCTTTAGTATGAGTCACTTTTAACATAATTTAAAAATCTCACCTTGAGTGAGGCCAACTTCTGGATAGAAATGCTGGGCAAGGTCAAGCTAAAAGCCATCTATGCAGCAGAACAAATGCTGGGCAAGGTTAAGCTGAAAGCCATCCATGCAGCTGAACACAACAAGTGTCTTCCCTTACTAGGTAGACATCATATCCAACTGCCTTGGAGCTGGCAGAGCCTGTCCTCTCAGACACGATTTTTCTTTGACTTCCTTTTCAGGGTGAGAAATGTTTTTACTCTTGCATAGTGGTGGAATTCACAGATTCCCTCACTAGATATACACCCTGTGTCTTTATAAGCTCACACATAGTGGCATAACCCAGCCACGTGTCTTGCAACTGCCATTAAAACCCTCCATATGTCTTCATTTGGGAAGCAAGTTTCTTTTTGAGTCAGGAGTTAAGTTCACAGCCTCTCTGTCAAATAAACAACATGTCTGTTGTCACCTGGCTGCTGAGCAAGCCCTGTCTTTGAAAGTATGCACTCAGTGATTTTAGACGTCTATTTCTCAGCTTTTCCTTCCGCTGTCATGCAGCAAAAATCACGCTCGATCTTGATTATGATGATTAACATTACTATCCATCTCCTGCAATTTGAATTTTTAAGCAGTATTCTAGCACTACCAAGGAAACACCCCTATTGCACTGAACGATCTCCAGTCACATCTCAAGGGAAAGTATCTGCAGACAGTACTCACAGTTCAATCAGACAAGATCAAGAAAGGAGGATTATAATCCTCACTTTATAGAAGGGGATTTGATGCTCACAGATTAGTCAACTTCTCCAGGCCAGAGTGAGGCCGTAGGCAATGGTAGAGGGCAGGGCTCCAACAAGCAACACCACCACCCCCTTCCAGGCAAGGGGACACTTCACCAACACCAGCAGTGCACACATTCCCCATCCCAAAGTACTTTCAGCTGAACTTCCAGTTGTCAGAAGAAAACTGAAATAATGGTTGTCAAGAGCATTGGAGTCACAGCCCAAAGCTAAGAAGAAACTCATTTTGTGCATTCATGGAACTTGGTGATTTCTCCATTTTTTGTACAGAAAACTTCACCATAATATTTGCTCACTTAATACTAGCATTCCAGAACGGAATTTTCAGAAAAAGTTAACAGAGAGGCAGTAGTGAACAGACACACAGAACAAGGCTGGTGTGTCAGATATAACTCCGTATCAGAAAGACAAAGGGTACCTCTATGATGTAGTGGATGTCAGGGAGAACATCAGGGCTACAGCAAACAGAGACAAGTTTGGACCACCGGAAAGGAACACAGTCATGACTGAGTTCAAAAGTGAGCATGGAGACCATCCATTTTAACATGAAAAGCCAGGCCAATCCCCCAAGATGCAGCATTTTGCTCATTTGTGCAACTCAGCAAGTGCCTTGGAAAAACGAAGGGCCCACAAAACATATTGCTTGAGTGAGGCCTTCTCTTTGCATAACTTACTTTGGGAATATAAAAACCAGGAAACATCCAAAGTCTGTAAGGTAAGTCTTTACCTGTACAGATAATCACACAGACTTGTTTGTCCCAAGGAAAGATAAGAAGGAGAAGGTGAAAGTGAACTGAGGGTTCAGCAGAGTTTTCATCTTGAAGATTCCCAAATTACTATAAAGCTAAGTACGAAAATATTTTACTTTAGACTTTGGATGGCCCTTGGAATCTAAAATAATCACAAAAGCAATCCCTGTTGATCCCTGTCAGGCTGCCATGATGGCAGCTATACTGAATAAGAGTCCCAAGGAGTAGAGCCTATGGGAGGGCAGAGCATGGGGTGTGTGCAGTGTGCGACCACCTGCCAGACAGAACAAGAAAACAAAAAAAAGCTACTGTGTTACTGCCCTGTTTTTTTACTGTATGCTCTTTCCATTCTTTTCGTTGCTAGTGAAGAGACTACACTTTCTTGCTGCAGTAGTAGCTCAAGATCAAGGATCTGCTGCCAGGGACCTTTGGGCTGAAGTGACAGCCTGGGATGTGGCACTCATTTGCAGACTTTCATAAGTAAGACTGTGTCATCTACCACAGCCTGCAAAGGTCGTTATGAAGTCCATACAAAGTCAAACAGCAGTGACGAAGGAAGAAAGTGCCTTTGGCACAGTATCAGGGATAAAATGCCTTTCTCAAAGTGAACTGGAATTAGGATGAGGAATTGTGCCATTAACACCAGCAACAGATTAAGCGCTGGTGATTTTCCTTGTGTGTAAGGTGGAAGAAGACAAGTTAGATATTGTGTGTTTATTGAAGCAAGAAAGTTAGAGATAAGATATAATCTAACCAAATCATGGAATGCAATATGGGAAGATAGTCAAGAGTTACCGAGTCTGAATCAGAGGGTTTGTCTAATATCTCGAGGTACAATTACCCCCGATGCAAAACAATTACTGGATTTCAGAGAAGGAGAACACCAGGTGAAGTGGCCCTGATCCTTCATTAGTTGAGTAGCTTCAAAGACAAGAAAGGACACCTGCACATATCCAAAGCATTCAAGCAGCAGGAGGAAGACATCTCCAGGAATTTTGGAGTGTACAAACTGGGCACCAGGAATTGTATTTTCTTTGTACAGAAACAATTCAGATTTAAATATTTTCTAGGTTTCTATTCCAAGTCTATGAGCATTTTCACTTCTCTGCTATTGAAAACAATCATGTTATTATACTACAGTACTGTCTGTGTGAAATGCAGAAGTTTGTAATGAAATCTGCTTTTCTTTTTTGAGGTCATCCACACTCAACTCGTAAGAGATGACTCTCTAGGGACAACAGTGATGAGGACTAATGTGGTCTATCTCCAAAACCCTAAACCTTTGATTTTCACAAAGACTTCAACTTTTAAATTTATTTACCTTTTTATTTGGAATAGACCAGCATTGTTGAGGGGGATTCTAAAGAAATAACAGCACATTATGAGTCTGAATAGGAAATGACTGGAGAATATGGTGGAGTTCTGGACAACACATTTAAGGAATGTCTTTATAATAAAGATGGATTTTGGGGAGGAATTGGGAAAACCTAGCCACTCTGTTGAAAGTGATAGAAGGGCAATGAATTCTACTGTAGGATCTCTTCTTTTGCTGACTCAGTGAAGACACATTTGTCATTCAAAGACAAATTAGAAAAGGGCATGGATCGTGCTACATAGATGCTTCGTCTCAGTTATCAGTCAGGTACAGGCAGCTTCCAACACATCTACCTCCAAGTGCACCTGAAAAAAAAAGCAATCTCTTCTGGTGGATGTGGACAGAACGCCTTTGTCAAAATTTGAGTTTGAGCAAATACGGCAAAGCGGTTTAGCACAGGGAGGATTTGTCCTGCAGAAATTGACACAAATTCCTTTAGGACAGGGGCAGCCACCCCAACCACATAGCTGGGATTGGCAGCAGATAGATTTAGGGAAACTGGAAGATAACACTGTGGCCTAATGTAAACTCTTAAATCTGTTGTAAACAGAGCAGTAATATTGGCACACACTAAAACTGGTATCTGTCACTGCACTCCCAGAAGCAGGTGTAGGGAAGGACAAGACACATGAGTGGATTTTTGTCATCTCTGTGAATCTGGTTTGCGGAAAAATCGAAGCTGACAGAAACTGTGGCGTTTTAGGTAGCATTCTAGTGATGGAAGGTAAGCTGGAGTGATCATGCAGGAGAGAATAATGGGAGATCAAGTGGAAGGCTCCTGTTTGAAGTTCCTGCTTTGCACATGGCGCAACTTGGAGTAGCAGCCTTGAGAAGGCAGCATTCCTGGATGTTTCAAGTGGAAAGACCAATATCCACAAAAGCAATTTATTAGGAAGTTTCTGACATGCATATCTTTAGGAACATACATCCACCATTTTCAAAGACATGGTTTAGGAAATAGGAATTATTACAGGCTTCAGTTTAGGGATATGTCTCTTTCCTTCTTTAGCTTTGGGTCTAAGAATCAAAGTTTCTCAAGTCTAACCTTGTGAGAGATCCTGAACGAGCAAAACCTCTGCACATCATGGGGCTGCCCCTAACAAGCCCTTTTGAGTCCAGATGGAGTCCACAGAGAGGCAGTTCAAGTACATCTGGCCAGTGTTCACAGAGATGCACATACCAGGAGCAGTTCTGTCAAGTGATGCTGATGGTCCAGCAGAGAATTAGCCCCCTGTGGTCTATTAGTTCTGACCATACTGGACTTGAGCTGACCAGTATGGAGACCCTGATGTGATTCCAATTGCAGTGGAGTGCAGATTCCTGGAAATCATTTGTGTCTGTACAGGACACAGCCGAATAGTCCTTCCCAACACAGTTCTAAAAACGCAATACAGAGATGCTAACTAACTCTGCAGGAACCTCTTTGGCACATGACGGTCACCCTTAGCCGGAGCTCAGAGCCCGGTAGGATCCCAACTCACTCTTCCAGATCTACTCCAGTATCCCTTCATCACTTTCGTCTGAGAGAGAGGTTTGCGCTCTCTCAGAACAGAGCCTAGGAGGAACATCAGTACTGAGTGAAAGCTAATAAATCCCCCCACAGCAGCCATCAGCACTACGCTGAGGCATACGTATGGCCTTGCAAGAGCTCACCCTGATCTGGCCGAAGAGCATTATATCAGAGCTAACACACCCTCTCTGACTAGTTACAAAGGAACCAGAGCATCTTCCAAATGATAGCACTTCTTAGCTTCCTAGTTTTCTGTGGGTTTTTGTCCAGTTGAGGTGTTTTAATTTTTTTAAATTTAATTTTCTTCTTCATCTCAGGTTTGGAGATAAATAAGTCTCCATGTTGGGATATACTACTTAAGGTAGCTTTTTCTTGGGTTTGGTGGTCCCACATCACAATGACACAACTGCAGCTCTGACCTGTGTTGTAGGTTAGAACTTTATTTCCCGCCTCCAGCTGCCTGGGAGGAAGAGGAGTCTGGTTAGAGAGCAGTGCTCACAGGCCTCTGAAGGAAAAACAACTTGAGTTTATCTTCACTCACAAACCCCAAGGACCAGCTCTTTTCTTCTTTCACTACCTTTGCTCCTTCCAAGGACTTCAAGTACACACCATAAAACTGGGATGGGCTGGTCACTAGCACATACAGACTATCCCCTTACTACAGGGTTTTTAGGCATTATCAAAAAACAAGTAAATAAAGACAGTGTTTAGTAACTGAAAGGAAAAAAAAATTAGTATGGCCCAGAATCACAGCCAAGGAACCTGGCATACCAGTTACTAAAAGGCCACACGGAAGTACTGAAATTAACCTTAGTTCATGGGATGAGATTTTCAGGAGGGTTAGGTATCCAGCAACAATATTTAAAAAGTAAATGCACAAAGAAGTAATACGCCTCCAGAACTGTAACAAAAAAGACTGCATAGGAAGTTATGCATTATGGATGATTTAGCAATATCATAGATAGAAGAGGCTCCAGCAAAAAGAGTGAAATCATCCCTATCTTTCCATTTGTTGGCAGAATTTTAACAAGGGGCTCCTGGGAGCTCTTGGGGGCTCCTCCATGGCTCAACAGACAAATTAACTCATCAAAGGGAAGGTAGGGATGATTAACTAACAAGAGCCCCCTCCAGCCCATCATTGGTACACGGTTATTTCACCCAGATGGTGTTCACCTACCTGAAACTGGTAATGACAGTCTCAGATCGGATTTACAGAAAAACATAGATAATAAGGTGCCGCAAGAGTGACATGATAGGAGTTATTGGTCTGTGATGCTCCAGACTGCGCCAGAGGCAGCAGAGCTGTTTTGTAATGTTAGCCTCTGTTTTGTAACATTATCCTCTCCACCTGAGAGATTTCCTGCTGCAAATGGGAGACTCAGTCTTCAGAGAAGCATTTGACCTGACCCTTCCCATAGGAGAGTGGGATCAACAGCAAAGAAAATGACAAGACGTGGCAACACTCCCATCACACACAAGCAGAAGCACTTTGACACCCTTTCACTGGAAATGGATGAATGTTTCTGCAGTGTTAAGGAAAAAAATCCACTAGTTTTTTTGGCTTTTTCCCAGATGCAATTGATGTGACAATTGCCAATGTTTTGCCTGATGTCTTCATACTTATGTGAAGAGTGATTGTTGGGCTTTTAAGGACAGTCAATACAGCTAAGAAAATCCACACCAGTCCTAGTGAGAGAAAAAACAGTAAAACAAACACAAAACCAGAAAAAGAATTTCAAAAATGCTTAAGTTTCTCCCAGACAAGTAGAAATAAAAGCCTATTGCTCCTTTGTGTATGCCTGGAGAGTCAAATGCCTAACAGAGCACATCCAACCAGAGGTCAGGAAGCATGCACTTACTTTTTGTTTATTAAAATAATTGCATATGCATCCATTTCAACCTGACAACTTTACAGTTTCACTAGTCCAACATTAGGCAAGGAAAATGGACAAGCTCAGTACCTGTGGAAGCTAAGATTAGCCCAAGAAGTAGATTTCCTTATATGAAAATTTGTCATGAAAACCAAGGCCAGACTTGACTTGTCTTGCTGCCACCCATCTTCCTCTGAAAACTAGGATTTGGCAATAATAGGCTTCTAGCTACATACAGGCATGTCTCAAGGAAATTCCGTAGTTGCTTAGGGCTATGGGCTAAGATTTTCAAAATGGGATCAGAAACTCCTTACCAATACTAATAAAGTAATTTTAAGGAGAGAAGAAAGAGCAGCAGAGGAGCACAGAAATACTTCCTCAACCTCTTGTTCCACATAGTCCTTCCTGAACAGGTTGGGTTGGGCCAAATGGCCTCCTGACGTCATTTCCCACTTCAACCACTCTATGATTCGCTATGAAATGCAAAGCCCTCCACTGCTCCAAGTTCATTCTTCATCCTTTACCTCCCACACTGTCACCTGCACTACCTGGCTGCCTACACCTCACCAAGAAGCCCTCTTAAAGTGGATACCAACAGGCCAAAGATCCCCTTCAATCCGTCTCAACACACAGGGCCTGGTAGAGTGGAACATATTATTGCTAGATCTACGTAGCCAAATGATACATATTTACAAGCAAAAAAAAAGAATCCTTAGTACTAGAAGAGTTCTAAAACTTTCATAATACCTGCTTTTCACTTCTGGTCACTGACTGCTCTATGGAAATACGCAAGCCCGCAGCATTTTCATCAAAGTAAAAATCACAGTGAGATGTCTCACTTCCATAAGATTTATTACCTAAGGTCTCTGATGCACTTCCTGACTCATTATGTCACTGCTTATACAGCAACATGGGAGAAGAACAATTGGATTTTTTGCAAAGGTTTGGAGTACTTTCAGAAAGAATTTTTTGTCCTCCTGGAGAAAACTCCCATCGTTTCTTTTAGCAGCTTATGTGGAAGTTCCTCTGACCAAAATAATCCTCCAGGTAACCATTATCACCACCTCCTTCACAAGAGGTGAGAAACTTTTCTACCCAATTTCTCTATTTTCATTCAAGTATATCTCCTGTAGGAGCGATCTGCAGCCCCTCACACCATTTGATGGCCTGCCTCCCCAAATCCTGATAAAGATTTACTATCACTGAGTCTTCAAGGAGCAGCTATGGCAGCAGGCAGAAGTGTAGCAGTGTAGGAAGTTCTCCCTGCCCATTTGACACCTCCAACCCTGTAATGTGCTTGGAAGGGATGATCCTCCTAAACATTACATGATAAGCTGGATGGCTGCAAGCAGTTCAGGCAACTCAAACCTGTCATAAATCAACAAGGCAACAACACTTGCCTGAGGCTGACACCGTGGCTCCTCACAGAAAATACTCCGTTCTTCTGATTATCATCTTAGTGATTAGAAGTACCCATTAAAGACCCGCACCCCATTGTGTTACTCACAGTAAAGCACAAAAGCACAGATGTGGGTGAGGAAATGGAAGTATTATTCTAGTGCATCACACAGCTCACGCTTCATGACAACACCAAAATCTCAATAGGTTTTGGGTTTGTGCTTTCATGAACAAAACCCAGTGATTACTGCATGTGGTAAAAAGCAAACTCCAATCATGGCCCTTCAGACTCATCACTGCCACAAAGTGCTAATTAATTTCTCAATCATTACGAAGCAAGACTGTTGCTCCGTTGTGTCAGAACAGAAAATTCAGCCAAAGCAACCAGCTATGCATTGCAAAGGGGATGATTTCCACCGAGACCTGAACCCAGCCTCCACGGCTGAGTGTGCCTGCACACGCAGTCAGAGCTCCATGCCTGCCAAGGCTGCAGCCCATCACTTGCAAAGGCATTAGGATCCTGTATGCACCTGCACAAAAGCTACCAAAATAAAAATCAGACACTGAAGAAAAAGAGGCCTATAAAGCTGGCAGGGGGCACTCCAGCCAGAAGGGCTGCACATTTCCAGTGCATCTGAGGATTAACCACAGTATTACAACAGGAGCTACAAGTAGGTAAGTTTTCACAGTCACATATACACTCTCCTTTGACATTTTTTCTCTGTTCATGGGGAAAAAACAGTTCGATATGATTCAATACCAAAACTTTTGCCCTGAAACAAATATGCCCTGTGCAAATTCCTCCTCCTGACCTACACATGCACAATAGGTTAGTGGCACTAAGAAAAAATGAATTCCTAAATGAAGCCTTGTGATAATTTTATCCTTCTGTAATGGCATGGGCCAGAGTTAATGTTAAGTGGGATGGGGCAGCAGGGAAAGAGCATGCCAGGGTTAAGATGGACCGTTTAGTAGCACTTAGCAATGATGCATTGTGCAAAAATAGCAACAATGAAAAAAAAGAAAAGAGGTTACACTAGAAACAAAACCATTACCGAAAATAAATTTAATTTAAACAATTAGCGTTTGTCTAAGAAAGGCAAACTTTCTGTTGCTGTTGTAAGCCAATAGGGAATTTAAAAACCAGAAGAATCTTACCAGAAATATTTACTTCCCACTAGCAATGAGTCTGGGAGTGTTTTTCTAACAAAAGACACAGCTACTGTCCCACATTTTCGTGACCCTCTCTACAGTTCCAGAGAGAAAATATTTAGTTCAACATTATCGTAAGCTAGAATATGGCTCTATTTATGTGACAAGTTGACAACATACAATTTCATGCTTGTTGAACTGATCTGTGTTATATATTCACTGTGAATATTATGAAGCCTCACCATTATAAATATGAAACAGTATACACTTATTCAAAATAACTCCACCAGTAGCAATTTATAGCTCGGTTGTTTGTGTGCTCATGAAGTCCAAATGCCACCTTAAGAAGCTGCATCTCACTAAAACAGATGTGAAGTGTGACTGTGACCAAAGTGGATTTAAGATGACCTCTGTGAAAGGAGACTATTACATTTTTGTTTGTATGGCAGCTGACACCAGTTCGTATTTAGCTAAGTAGCCAGTGGGAACACAGTGTTACACAGTGTCCTCAAGGACTGGTTTTAACACAGGCCAAGACATGCGTCTAACGACCTAATTAGCTTACTACTGTTCTGGTGAGCGCTAGTCTTCCCTCTTGGAAAAAGGACAGGTGCTCTACAGAGCAGCAGCACAGTGAGTATCTCAGGCCATGGCTGCTCCAGGTGAAATGTCTCCTTAACAGGACCATGAAGTGGATCAGTCACGTTTTCTTGATTGTGCGCCTGGGAAACGGTCTTGGCGGCCACACACATCAAATAATAAACTCTCAAAGCAATTGTTTTTTGCTCATTTGGGACTTCTTTCCTGCCTGAAGGTTTCAACCAACATGCCAGGTGGTTCTTGCATTAAAAAAGAGATGTGGTTAGACAGTTTGTAGTTTGTCCAAGTGGGAAAGAAAAAAGGAGCAGCAGCACACCTTGGTTACACTAGATACAGAGCATTTGCATAAACTCTTTCCAACTACATAGCAGCTGGTTCGAGTAAAATAAATTCCACTTACTGCTTGAGCCTTTTTAAATGTCAGCATAGCTAATCATAGATTATCGTTTACATACATCATCCCACGTAGACATGATGTTATTGTGCTGGTCTCCTATCTAGCAGATGTAGAGCCCTGAGTCAGGCCAGAGACACTGGTAAAGGTAATGCATTCAAACACACAAGAAATATGACATTTCTCCATTAGGAATATAAAAATTCTGGCACTTTTTCCAAAGTGTCTGCTATTTTCTTTCCCTGGAAATGAGGAGCTTCTTCTAGTTTCACAAGTGGGTTTTATGACACATTGTTACCTTTTATCATTCTTATAAAGTTTCCTATCCCAAATCTGCATCTTTTGCCTTTTATGTTTATTGTTGTATTAAACCTACGACATTGTCTGTTTCACTACTAAATCTATCCCATAAGCACATACTGTACATTGATTCCTCTAGGACCTCAGTAGCTCTTATCTGTTTGCTTTTATGATCTCTTATGAACTGTTAGGAATAACAATTTGCAGGAATGTTTGTAATATCATCTCAGCCTGAACTCAGCCTTCCCCTTTTCTACCATACAGTGATACTCTCTGCAATGAAATCCCATTTGTAATAGAAGCAGTTCATTACAGGATGCATTTTAGAGGGACACAAGTTCCCAAATACCCAAATACAGGTGCTTATCATGTAAAACATTCAATGCGTACGAATATGAATTTCAAAAAAGCCTACTTATTAGAGCAGGAAAGTACATGTTGATACAACTTGGTCCTGTGTTGCTTCCAGATTCACCAGTGTGCTCAATGCTACTGCCCAGAGCTATTTTGTTCATGCCCTCAGAGGCCTCAGACAGGCTGCTATGTGGTGCACACAATCACAGTCCTTTCAAGCACTTTGATAAGCTTTATTCTGCCATTATGCCATCTAGAACATTAAACACAATGTTTAAGTTCTATGTTAAATCACGATCAGCTCCTATTAACTGTTCCAAGCTCCTCATTTTTATCAACAGTTACTTTATTAAATCCTTAATAATATAGATGGAATAGTTAGTTAATTTGTGTGTTGAGCCATGGATGTTAATTTGTAAACATAATAACATACTGCAATCATTTGCATAATAGCATTTTAATCTTTTTAGTAAAAGCTGTAATTCCCTACAAAGTACGCTGCAGTAGAAACTAAGTGACTATTGGTAATAATAAAAAAGGCCTTAAAATTCTGATCCTATTATAGTGTTGGAACATACCCAAACTGCTACCATAATCTCTGAAATGTTACTGTTCTCTGATTTAGGTGTCTGTGTCAAGAATAAAAATGAAGTATAACTGGTAGCAGTAGACTATTTCCTAAATGTAATTTAGTATTCACTAAGCACCAGCACTTTGCAAATAGCTCTGAGGCTTTCCTTCAAAGTTCAGAGCTCTAGTTATGCATATTGTGTGAGGTACACCATGCGGCTCACCTCCAGCCTCTGTTGTGCTGAATAGATGGCTATGATAAATCATGCTGATTTGGCACTGAAGGGCATCAGCCATCAAGGATTTGACTACTATGTCTTTTTTTCCCTGAGATTATATCTCCTTGAACTGCCTGCCCTGGGCTACTAGTTTTGGAGAAAATTAAAAAGTGGAAAAAATGCTAGGGAAGGCCACTACAGAAAGTCTGTATAGGCTCAGTTCTCTGGAACCCATTAACACCAGTCACAAGACTGGCAAAGAAAACATTGGTGGTTGTTTAAAAGTCAGGCCAAGTCATTTTACGCAAGATCTGGTAATTCATTAATCAATCTGGCTGCAAACCTTGAATGAATAACCTGCAGTGGTGAAAGAGACTGGCAGCACCACAGAACATGAGGGATCTTATAATCTGAACCAATGCAAATTACCCCGATGATGTTTAAGGCTTCCCTCAACACTCATCATCTTCCTGATACAACCCCTTCCAAATAAGTAAGAAATCATTTATCTCCATGAATTCCCCTGCTGCCAGGGGAAAGACAGGCTGCATTTCATTCTGCATTTCTTCCTCTCCTCACTTCTCATTGTTTGTAATACAGCCCTTTTTGGCAGTCTACAGTAAAACATAAGTTATCTTTTTAGGCTTTCCAAATACATGGCATATAGAAAGGCTTTGAGAAGTAACCTGGGATACACCTATGCAAAACAATTAAAAACAAAGTCATCAAATATTGTGAGCATCTCTTTGGAACATAGAATTATGTAAATAAATTAAATCTGCAGAAGGGCAAGCAATGTGGGTTTTCTGAAGTCTTTTTAAATGCTAAAATAAGTGTTTTGCCAAGTACAAGATTTATGATTTTACACAGGTTCGTTGTACTCTTAAGAGGTTATTGCCAGGCTGCACTTTCTCTTACCATCAACTGAGTTATTTGCAAAAAATGCCAACAAAGAGAAACACCCACCATAGATATCTTCCCTCTCCATAATGCTAGGCAAGGATCATAAATAATTTTAAATATGACTAATCTTACATGATATGGTACAGTGTATTTCAAGACGCCTCAAGGGACAACGGTTTTCATGAACAAAAAGCCTTCTCACTCACGGCACATCAAGTTATATGTTTGTTCACAATTTCACATAGCATTGGCTTTGAGAATGAAAATTTAACCATTTTGATTTTCTGAAAGTAGCCAAATTAAAATTTTTGCAAATATTTTTTTTAAACTTCTTCACAAAAACCCCCCATAAAAGTGAATTGTACAGTGAACCATGTAAATAACTGGTTTTGGGTGACTTGTTAACTATTTACTTGCATGAACTTGTGTCAATAGACAGTGCCCTGAGGGGTAAGAACTCCTTCATTTTATCTCTTCAAAAAACAGGCAAAGAAAATTAGGTGAAAAACAGGAGTGATCAAGCTGTTAATAGAAAGAAATCACCTAATTCATAATGTACCTAAGTACAAACATTGGTAAGAAGAGCCTCTGTGCTAGGGTTGTAAAGGCTTGATTCGGGACTCGTATGGGTTACATTGGCATGTGAGCAGAATAATGGAGTGATGAATTAGGTATGTCTGCAAAATGGTGTGTTTTAATCCTAGAGTGAAGGCCAGTATCTCATCACACCTAAGCGGATGAGAACAGGGATTTATACTCAACACTTACATACTATCTAGACTAATTGGACCTTTATCTCACTTGGCTCCTGGTTGCTACCATAACTATTAATAATTTCTAGCCCGTGAGACTCCCAGTGCCACTGGGAGTGCCTGAGCTTGTGGGTGCTCAGCTCGAGTGTGCTTTCAGGAACACAATTTGCAGAAAGACTGAAAATCCACTTTCTGAAATACAAGCCTTTCTTAAAAAAAAGTGCACCAGAGACACTCGGGAATTTTGTAAAGGGCTTTTGGACACTGTCCCTCACATAAGCAACGCCACATGTACTGCATTAATATCTCAAAGGAGAGTGTGTTTCATTCAAGGCTAGGTTTGGCAATTAACAGCTTGTACAGCTTGTGCAAGTAATGCTGCTTGTGTACTTCCCAGCATTTGCTTGTTATTCTGGTTCTTTCCTTTCCACCCCAAATAGGCTGTATTTCTATTTTTGTATGACAATGCCTCATCTGGAAGCTTAAGTTAGATAAAACATACTACTCCCACAATGATAAGAGAGAAAAAAAAAGTTTAGAAAAGGTATAAAAAGAAGTTATTTTCTTTTTTTAAAAGCCATTGAGAATCAATATGCAAAAATCTAGTGATTACCAAATGAGAAACTGCACAAAACTTCCATTCTCTCATCTAAAACAAATAGTTCCTCAGAGAGTATGTGAGATAGTCTCTGGAGGAAGAAGACATCTTCTGATCTTGAGCACCCCCAGTCGTCACATTACTGAGCGGCAGAGGCAAGAAATAGTGCAAAGTATCCAGCTGCACAGTGGAGAATGGGGACAGGGTTAATGTGCAGGAGGAGAAAATAACGGTTTCATTCCCATCTTCCTAGGCCAAGCAACCAAGAAATGTAAATGCAACACTCTAAGAAGCTGAAAATAGTCTAATCTTTCACTGCAGTATTGTAAAATACCATTAGGGCACAATTTGTCCCTACAGGTAAGTATGGGCCAAGCTGTGATGAAACAGCAATGCAGCCGGCAGCTGAAGTCAATGAGTGTGAGGAAAGAAAACAACAGAATTCGTGTGTTAGGAAAGAAGCAGCATATTTCATTTCCAAACTATTATTTCTGACCTATTACTTGCTGTGTAGATGCATTTCCCCAGCTGCGTTGCCCCTGTTTCTCCACAACTACTCCACTGTTTTCTTCACACTGGGGCAGCTCATCCTCAGACACACCCAAACATGCCCATGAGATGCTGCCCCCATCATCATCTCTCAGTGAGGTTAACTACCAGCCTATCTGGTTGTCCTGCTGTTTGCAACATGCTTCAACTTTCAGAACAGGAATTGTTTCCTATACAAGGTGTGTAGGGGAATGGTCACTATCTATCTGAGACAACTTTATACTTAGCAGCTGTGGCCATCAGAGCAGACAGGCAGTAACACACAGGACAAGCAATGAGTCTGGTCAAGTTCCACTGGTTTTACTGGAATAATTTGTACACTTAGAATTGGTAAATATGTAATTGTATCGCCTATCTGGAACTTACACTTCCAAAGTCTGCATCTTCAACTGATTTTTCCTAAAGGAAAATGCCTCTGCATTTGGTTCCGGATGAATGTGGAAAAAATATGTGTCCTTGGTAATAAAAAAAGCAAAACAAGTTTTCACCACACTAGCTGCAAATGCAGACCCTGCCCCCCTGCCTCCCCACTGCCTACCATCCAGACCAAGTCACCAACATGCCCTACCCTGCCTGAGGCAGTACAACTGCAATTCAAGAACCAGACAGGGTTTGGAAACTTTGTAAAACAAAGTGTGGAACATTATACAACTAAAGAAAAAAAGAGGGCCTAAGCAGAAGGCTTTGCAGGGCTAATTCGATTCAAATAAAATTAATTCCAAGTTACATGGATGTAAATCACAGAAACTAAACAGAAAAGACCAGTTTCTGCTATCAGTTACACTGGTATAAATCCAGAGCAATTCATCTGCATCAGGGAGATCACTGCAGGTTTACAGCTGTATACAAAGAAAGGAGAATTTTATTCAGGACATCACATCTTAGGTAAGAATTTTACTATACTATTTCAGTTAATTTTTTCCAGCCTTTAAATTCTACCATGATCATTCGGGGCTTTCAAGAACCAGCAGGCTAGCTGTACTTCCTGGAGCTGTGGTACCTGGTGTGTGAGAAACATAGCACCCATAGCTTGCTTTTGTACAAGGTCTTCCTGCCAGCTAATCAGTTTATTTTTCAATTTCCAAGTCAGTGAACGATCTACGGCCTCTCCTATCAACAAGGAGGGAAGGAGGCTAGGGTTTAGGAGGGGCATGGCTGCCCAAAACCACAAGGTGGAGAATTATGAAGGCTTTACACAACAAAAGAAAGAAGACTCAAGACAAAGAGACAGCAACTCTCCTCTTGTACACCCTGATCCTCTCGTACACTCTGACCCCCAATGCAGAACTGGAAAGAAAACAATTAAATCTCTCCTATCACCCTTTGACTTTTACTTTTAGATTGCTCTCCACCAGGAGATCTATGAAACATCACAAACGCTGAGCTAGTCCCTGAGCTACTGACAGCCTTCACTGCCTTCTCTGCCACCCTCACCCTTCCTCTTCCCTATACATAAACAAATTGTGGACCTTTCAATTTGTGTGCAAATAACTTGCACAGTAAGGCTCTGAGTGGTAAAAACCTTTACTAGAAATGTTCCAGCTACTCATCAGCTAGCTGCTGCGCAGCACTCTGCTTCTTGGAGAGGAATTCAAGTGAAAGACAATGAAAAGTTTCGACTCCTGTTTTGCTCTGTAGCTGACAACAGTGCAACTCTTCACCCTGTGACACTGCCACAGGGCAGTGTGCTCTAGGCACTCTTTAGCTGTTTCCTCTCAAAAATCAGAAGTTTCATCTAAATCCTTTTAAGGCTTTCCACCCTGCACCCCTCAGATCGCAGGTCTGGTTTTGACCATGAGGATTAAAGGAACCAGTCAGAACCCGTAATACATCAGCAGGTTTCTTGTCTCTTAATGGCAGAAAAATAGTAAACTGTTGTCCACCAGGCTAACGAGAAAAAAATCAGAAAAAGAAGCAAGCAAGGACTTTGCAACATGCACTTGCATCATCTTGCCTTACCTCAAATATATTGGCGGGTTCATTGCTGTACTGATTGGAGATGATCTCTGACTGGTCGCTGTACCACTTGAGTCCCCCCAGAAAGCTGTCTGCATCCAGGTCGTTCACATCTAGTTCAGAGAGGTCAAGTTCTGGGAGATCTGGGCAAAGAGGCTGGTCTTCACCAACCAGAGCAGCACACTGCAGGATACAGCAACACAGAAACAGTTCCATTAATTACCAAGAATCTATTAACTAATATCATGTGATAAGAATTAAGCCTCAATTAAGCTATGGTACAAGGTCTCTAGGACTGACTTTGGTTTCTGAAAAAAGAAACACACAGTTTTTGGTCATTGTTAGCTCTATAAAGGTATGTAAAGGGGCGGGGAAAACAGCAGGGCATAAGCTGCCTTCTCTATCACATCTCTGTCCAGGGACAATGACTTTCCTTCTCCCTATACATTTTGATAATGATCATATTCAAAGTTTTAAATCCAACAGCAGACGCCAAAGCATGGCCTTATTCTCCTGTTTCAGAGTGAACCAGTGCAGGTAGAAGTTACAGATGAATACCTCTGGGCAAGGTCTGTCACGCATTTCCTGATACATTCAGGTTAAAGAGGCACAGCCTGTTACAGCCTTCAGCCCTGGAGGCTGGCTCAAGCTGGAGATAGTCACACTTTCACTTCTACAGAACCTTACTGTAATCCTTACAGCCACTCATGATGGTGGCTACCATACGGGCATAAAAAAGTATGGGTTAGTGATGCTGCTGGTGCTGTTTTCCTGATGCACAAACCACAGCCACCCAGTTACACATAAAAGTCCTGGCAACCAAAGTGCGGCTTGAAATATCCCTATATTCTCCTCTGGGTGACAGGCATAGTTAGTTCACGCAGCCTTTCGCCGCCTTGGTGTGAACACATCTATTATGCTAGCCAGTTTCCTAAATGTCCCCAGAGAGAAGCTGTACCGAGAGAACCAAATGGGTTTTCCTCTTCTGGCAGCCTCTGATTCAGTAATCCTAAAAAAGGGTCTGTGAAATATTTTGGTTGAGGCTGTAAACAAAGTCTAGTCTGCAGGAATCCTCTTCAGTAATGCAAAATGTTTTTGTCTGCACAACTTAGGAAGAGAGTGCGGATAAATAAAAACAAACCTGGAGTAAGTGTCCTTTTATATGCCAGTATGAAGTTAGATAGGGTATTGACTGACCTACTAAGGAAGAAGAAATTATTAACATACAACCACTTCAACACAGCAATTGAAATGTTAGAGTATCCACCAAAACCATTTCCTAATTATAGAAAACACATAGTAACAGTTTGGCAAATAGCTGAGTCCCATATGTCAATGCTGCTCAATTAAGCAATTCCTACTGCACTGTGCCATGTATCCGTGTAGCTCATCTCCGAACATCGACGTCGATACGGGCACGCTGCAAAGCACATGGAGCTGCAGAGGCACCAGGCGCTGAATGGTTAAAAGCCATCTAAAGTCAACTGAGTCTAAGGGCATCTACCGTGAGTATTTCTACCACTGTGTTAAGGATGGCCGACAGCGGGACCTCCTCAACTCCCATCAGTTGACTGGGTGCTTTGAGTGATTTCCCAACTCCTATTTGGACTGAAGTCAACGGACAAAGTGCTGCTTTCTGAAGGCAGATGTCTGTAGGGCACTAACAGTGTCCATGGATAAGAACTGCTCAGTACTGGTGATGTCAATCTCGCAAGAAGCGCCTTTTACAATAATGCAAGCAGGAGCTGCTGAAGGTGCATTTCATTGAGGTTTTTGTCCTCGGAATCTCGGTGTGTCTGCAGTGCACGGGCAGGATGCAGCAGCGCAGCCGTGAGCAAAGATTTTGTCTGTTGGCACAAAGACTCGGTGCAGCTGGTGTGAGCTGTAATTTACCAGACAACTTTTACGTCTACCAGGACACTACGAGATAATCATAGAGTAGGCCAAGGGGCAAGGAAACGGAGAGGCTGCAAAATGAGGCTCTGACATAGCAGTTGGTTTTTTTCCTATTATTTAAGGGGCTGTAGAACTATAAAAAGTCAAAATCCCACGTAAGTAATCTTAACCTTTTTTTAATCTAAAATTTTTTTACCATTGTTTTGAGCACAAGGCCAAAAAAAAAAAAAAAAAAAAAGAGTAATTAGAGGGTTTCCTCTTCTTTAGTGCAAGACACAACCTTCTGGCAGCAATCTTATAATACAGAGATGACCTTTTTTGATGCTTGGCCGAAATCTCTGATCTCATTAAAGGATAATCTAGTTTTTGACTGAAAAGGTAGATTCTCAGCATCATTCTCAGGTTTGTGTTCTGGAGGTCAGTAGCTTATAACTGATGCCATAGACTTCTAAAGTATCCTGCTGATCTGTTACTGCTTTCATTTATAAAAATAGCTTCACCCTGTGAACCACCTACTTAAACATGTTTACTTTTGGTAATCTGCATTTTTAAGTTCCTACAGTGGGCTTTTGAAGTAACATAAACAATGGTATTAAAAAAAAATCCTGCCTAACACAGCTTTCATTTACCTATAGTGACTGCAACGTCACCTAGAAAATGTTAACTGCTGAAATGAAGTATATATGCCTTGTCAATGTTGACATGATAATAAAATCAATGTTTCTGAATATGACATTATGCTTCTGAGCACACACAGCACATTAATCTGAGACACATTAGCAGCAAGTGTTCCTGTTATTAATTTATATTTGGCCTTTGGATGATGCCAGATTTAACACTCCAAGTCCTAAAACTGTCCTCATCTGACACGCTGATATTTACTGTTTGCCTATACATCTGTAACAGGTGCACCTGCATTGCTAGCACACATTTTACTATCTTCCCACTTTATTTGATATAATAGTTATTCCATAACTACGGCCCTAATTTTACAGTAACATTTAGGAGGATAAAGCAGTCACTAAACAGAAAAGGCTAATTACTGTGCGTTATTTCACTCCAACAGACCTTTTTTCTCTTAGTTCAGGCGCAAACAGTAAATTAGCTTAACTGCACTGATGGTAATGAATCATTATAATTAAGTATAATTCTCCATTAACCTTTTGGCTGTTTTTGTGCCTTTGAAGGTAAATTAAAAAAAAAAAAGGAAAAAAAAAAGAAAAAAAAAAAGAAGAAGAAGAAGACTGGACTTGTGCCATATTAATTATATTAATGAAAATATAATCTGTGTTTTATTTTTAACAAGTTTTTCAAAGTGCCAAGGGGATGAACTCAGGAAAGAAAGAGAGACTTGACAAAATGTGTGTCATGTGGATTCTCTCTATCAATCTTCGCAACCTTACTGTACATCACCTTCATTAAGCTATGAAGCACTGGGGACGCTGATCAGCTACAGTGATGCAGGCCTTTATTAAACAACACGCTGTCCTGTCATTATGTGAGCGAGAATATAATGCATTTTACATTGACAGCAACTATTAATGATTCAAAAAATGAAAGCTGCCTCCAGTACTTGCTGCCTGCGTTATTTCAGCTCAGTAAAGGTGATCCCCTGAGCCAAAGCAGCATGCAGACGCTAGTGTTGCTACAGGAAGTGCAATGCAGGAGCACATTGGCAAAATCCTACCCCCAGTTAATCCATCCACAACACAATTAATATTAAGATCAAACTCCTTTTTTCATTCTTTTTTTTCTCTCTGCACTATGAAAAAGTCATTGACATAAATTATCTATTCTGTTACTAGCTTGAAATTACTGCAGGAACTCTAGTGATTAAAATAAATCTTCAGTATTTCCATATAAGCTGGTTCCTCAATCAGCTCCTAGCAGCATTAGGAATAATACATGATGGAAAAACGAAGCTACGGCAGCTGAGACCCATGCTACAAGCCAGACAACAACCCACAGGATACTCCAGCTACTCAGAAACAATTAGGACTTTGGAGCCAGAAAGTCATCCACTTACTGCCTTGACTCATAATAGCTACAGGACATATGAATTATCCATATCTATTCCACTTTACCAAGAAATCAAAACAAGATAAGACCAATTACAATATGCAAACAGAAATCTGCAGATACAATGGCAAACTGCAAATATTTAAAACATGACAAAATTACTTGAGAATCCACACACATGCTCTGCCAGACAGGAAAAATTTACTGGAGAACACGGAAATGGTTCACTTAAGATGGGTAGCTCTCTACAGCATGAACATCTTATTTAAAAAGCATCGTCTGTAACCTGTTTTTCCCTCCCCCATTGCCCAAGGGGAGCATTTTAAGCACTTATTCCAAGCCCGAAGCCAGAGGATTAGTTCCTTTGAGCAGGTCTGTATTTGGGATTCCTCTCCATGGGGTCCAAAGAAAGTTTGCCTCGCTTCGCAAGTTGCCCGAACTTTCAGGTAATGCTCCATTTTGCTGAATGCAAACATGCAGAAATCCTCAAACCTCACATTATACTCCAGAGATTACCACGGGGCTGCTTGCCTTTTTAAATTTTTTCCTTTATGAATTGTAGCCAGCAGAAGCTGTGGATTTGATGTATTGCCGTCTATTTTTACACAAGCAGCAGCAGCGGCGGCAGCAGCAGCAGCAGTTCACACAGTCCTGCATAAACTCTATTCTCATGGTTCATCCTGTTGTCTCTGCTGTACAGTGGGATTTAACCATTTCGTGGACTACTCAGACCGACTGCGAACCCTGCTCTACGGGGCATTAGCTACAGCGTCAGTATTCCAATACCACAAGTAGCAGGGAAATGTCTCCTTCCAGAAATCTCTTTTAAAAGCATCTAAAGCCAAACAACAGGGTATTCATTCCTGTGTGCATGTTTGTATTCTGCAGCTGATAAACAAGGAAAAAACCTTCGACAGAGCACAGTGAAACAAGGAATTAAAATATGAAGCCATTAGTTAATTATAACTTTTTTTTTTTTTTTAAGAAATATTAGTCTTATTCTAAATAAACATGGCATTTCTCCAACCAGGCCACTAAACGCCACTGGAAACGCCACTTCAGACACCGATTCATATCAATATCTTGGAGCATAAATATTGCATATGACAGGGAAGCGAGCCAGAGGCACATGAACATAGTTTCCAACTGCAGGAGATACTATACTGATGACAGGAGCTCAGCTTTGATTTGCTCAAGGCATCGCAGAGTAACCTTAAAATAGCAAACTTACTGGAGTTAAGATAAGATAGGGACTTGTTTGCAAAGTAGGCTGCTCGGCCGTCCTGCCGGTGCCCCGCCGAGCCCACGGCCCCGCCAGCCGCCGGCACCCCACGGCCGCCCACGCCGCGCACTCCTCACCTCGAGATCACTCCATACAGAGTCCTGGTTGCACATGTCCCACGCCATCCAGCTGCGGAGCGACGGCAGGAAAGCTGGCAAACTACAGTCCAGAGGCAGGCAGGCAGGCAGCAGACACTCATGCAGACAACGAGACCCTCTCTGAGAGTGAACCGAAGGCACCTGTCTTACTACTGTTCCCCGTCACATGACAAAGCTATTAAAAAGTAGGCTGGGCTGTCACTCATCCAGCCTTCTGGAGCCGCTGCTCCAGCCCGTGACGTCAGCCAGGGGCAGACCCAGCCTGAAGTGAAGTAAATCTTTGCAAAACCCGCTCAGACCTCGGCGGCCGCGGCAACCCGCTGTGATTCAAAGCAGATTTCCACGCCACACCCCCGGAACGCTGCTCCTGCCGTAGCACAGCTCCTATCCCTCCCCATCTTTTTTAATTTCTTAGCTTGCTTTCTTTGTCTTCCCCTCACACCCCAGCACACAATAGGCAGAGCTGTGCTTATAATGGAGAAAAAGTGAAGTGACTCCCAGCCGAGCTACAGCCTGCGTGCTCTGAGTAGCCCCAGCACAACCTTTCCGGTGCCTGCACCGCTTCCCCGGCGCTGTTCTCTTTGGAGAGGCTATCCCGGAGTTCGGCAAAAGTTACACCTCCTCCCAACATTTTTTGCACTCGGGGATTTGGCATCTCCCCAAGTATTTTAGTTAGGCTAATGGCATCTCATAGACAATTGCAACTCAAGTTAGTTTTTCCACGGNCCACCCTAGCATTTCTCTGAAATGGACTCAGCATCTATAAAAAACGTTCCTACAGTTATCTCACCTGCTCCGAGGGGGAAGCCTGATCCTGTTCCCAGATGGATTACAGTACTTCTGAGCTGCTCTTTAATCACTTCTCTGTCTCAGCGTATTCCCCAAGAAACCATGGCTGTTACAAGGAACTGCCTCCGTCCTGCCCATGACCGCCCTGACCCCGGCCTGCCTCTGTAATCTGCCTCAGGGCGCATTTCTGTACCCTTCTGACCTGGACCCAGCGTTTGTTCATGGAAAATAAATAAATTTTAAAAATCTTTTGTCGTGTGAAAATCCTGACACACCGTTAACAGACCTGTCTCCCCGTCAAAGCCTTTTCCAGACAACAGGGGCTGCTGCAGGTGCAACTGGTTTATGATGCCCCTTTGCACTGCATACACTCACACACAACAAACTCCATGTACCAAACTGAACTGCAAAATGTTGTCCACAACAGGGAAAAAAACCCCCAAAATAAAGGTCTTGTTCAACTATCCCCACCTGCCCGCTTATTGTCTTAAGCTGCAGTTCTTTTAATTATCCGGGTGCAAAAATTCTCGTGAAATCTAAGTGCTGGCTCCCTTGTGCTGGGCTACCAGTCAAAAGTTACAAAACTAGAGCTTATCATCCTCCATGTCATGAAATATTCATTTTCATTGTTATTTGCAAACTTGAGTATTCTAAAGACTAAATGAATTCAATTATTATACAAGGCTATGGCAATTTTGCTGAGAGAAATAAAATAAATAAGAAGTACAATTTTTGAAATAGCCTTTTTCCCACAGACACTGGAACCTTCAGAAATGGTAGGAGGTCTCAGATATATTCTTAGCTTATTTGTGTTTCTTTGTAATGCATTATTGCCAGTCCTGATAAAATGTACATTTTTCCAGGCTTGTGCTTAAGTTGCAAATCACATCACACTGTCATATTTCCACCAAGCACTGATGACAAAAATGCCATTGTTTTTACTTTACTTACTTAAAAAGAAACACAGCAAAATACTGAATAACTACAGAAAGCCTTTCCTACAAGTAATTAAATTAACGGTATTGCTTTGCTCTCACAACAAAAAAACCCTAATTTCCTTCCCAATTATGTGCTGATTTAATGATAAAACTGCAGTAAATTATTAAGATCTGTGGCAAAGGTGAGTACCTCTACCCTCTGAACAGTCAACTGTGAAATAATACCGGGCACCTGTGTGCCTGGAGTGGAGTCGGTTCTTATTAATTATTATCTGTGGATCCATGGTTTCTGGAAAATTCTCCTTCAATACCTGCTTATAATTGTGTTCATTGACTGTGCCGAATCCATCATCTGGGTTTTTTCTGAAGTTTCATTCACACCTTTTATAGAAATGTATTTACACTGGAACATTTCATATTTCTGTTTTGGATATTTTGACCTGCTCATGTTGTTTCTATTTTCTACATTTCCAATTCAATGCTTTCCCCCCAAATTAGCAAGTTAACTGATAAATATAAACTGTGACCTTAGTGGTGCTTTCACCATAAAGCTTTACAGATTGAAGAACTTTTTTAGTGCACTATACAGGGAGCAACCAATTGGTAATAATTACAGAGCCCCCAGAGCTTTTCTATGGCCCTGTCTACATTATAGCTTGAACTTTGCTGGCATTTCCAGTGTTACCTGGAAGAGATGCCAAGCAAGACTCCAACTACACAAGACTGTGAGATTTCAACAAGGGTTCCCCATTGCTTGGGAAGAAATTTTTTTTTTTTTTGAGTGACGTGTCTAACCCCAGCCATAGTACAAATTTACCCTCCAGGATCTTTTTTTCCCCCAAATATAAAGTGGCTTTTGAGCCTAGTGCCCCAAGGAGGAGAAAAGCAAGAGAGACAGCTGCAGTGGTGGTGTAGCTTGGAACGACGCAGCTTCCGCATACGCAAATGAAGCCTGTGAAACCCAGCCAGCACCTAAGCTGCTTCCTCAAAGGAAACCTTGTCTTCTGAACATTCCCTAGAAGCTTTAGCAATGCTCTTCCCTCTGTTTTGACAACACTAAAGAATTGCACAAACATCTTTTGTGGGGCAATATCTAAGCACATACACACATGATATTTGGTTCCATAACAAACACATACAAAGAAAAGCCTCCTTCAGCTGACAAAGTCTGCGGGTCCGTTTGACACAATCTGCCCTGTTGAAATGTCCTTTATCAGACTACCTCTTCAACCACCGCATTTCCCCTGTTTTCAGGTTAGTCTGTACCAGATCTCAGCAATTCCCAAATTTTGCCTTTTCTTCTTTAAGGGCCATGATTCAAGAAAGTTCTGGTAAGCCTTCCAACAGCATTTGGGCACTAATTTCCAAATCCTGACACGTTTCTAGCAGGACTGGAAGGTATGGCGGCCTGCAGCAACAGGAAATAGAAATGAAAGACCAAAGCCTTCAAGCCCTCTGTCCTTGACTTTTTCCTGGATTCAGCATTCATTTTATCTCTTTCTCCTCCCACCCACATTTTCTAGCTATGGTCAGGTTTTTATTCCCTGTAATTTAGGTCTCCTAAAGAACCTACTGATTTTGGAGACCTTGTGACTTTGAAATCCAAAACTTAGCCCCTTCATTATGTCACTGAGGAAGAAATATTTTCTTTCCTTACCCCCAAGACTGTGGTACTTGCTGATTTTCAGCAAAGTTTGCTACTTTTCCAGTGGAGTAAGGACAAGCAAACTTGCATATAAAAATAGTGCTAAAGTTTCAGCCCAAACTGAGGTTTGCAAATCAGTTCTCACATGGATTCAACCCTTTCTGCTCAACCCTCCAAGAGTGAATGGCCTTACAGCAAAAGATCAGCCAATGTTGTACATAAAAGAGCAAACTGCACTCCAAAGGTGTGTTAGCGTGAATGGTGTTCTATATAAAGTATATGTACCCTATTAATTTTTTATTAAAAATCTTCCTCCTGTGCATCTTTACTCTTATTTTTTGCACAGTCCTGTATTTATTCTCCAGTCCATTCTCGCTGTTCCACTTCTATCCTATTTGTTTACTCTTCTTTTTTCCCCTTCTCATCTTCTTTTCCTTATTTATCCAGTTCATCCTACCCAGAATACACTCTCGATAGCATAAGCCTATGCATCAAACTCCTTGAACTTCTGGGTTCATTGGTGCAGTAATTCTACAATGGAATAAAGCCATCTGCTCTCTCTAGTTTTGTTAGGGCAGTTATGATCTGAGATGTTTTTTTAACAGATAAACCCAGGATAGTGCTCTGTACCAGCTCTCTGAAAAACTCGAGAGATCAGGGCCAAGTTAATTCCTGGCCCAGCTCTGGGTCACAGGCTGCTGTCTGAGGAGCCGCACATTCGAGAGTCCAAAATAACTTTCTCCGAACAGCCATGCATTACTGACATTACTGACACCAGGCTGAATTTTGCCACATCTGCCTCCATGGACTGAGGGCTCAAATAAACAGCACTGAATGCCAGGGGAAATCACTCGCCTGTTCACATGCAACTGGACCTGACTATGACTATTTACTGTTAGTGCAGATTACCTGATTATTACTGTTAACCAGTCTTGCAGACACACGACTCTTTGTAACTGGGTGCTTGTAGTAAAACCTTCCAGGAGTGTTCAAGTGAAGCAGGAGAATCACAGGTACCCACTACAAGAAATCTTCCTATAATTTTTCTTACACCTCCCTGAACATCACCCTCTTTATAAGCATGTTTCACTTGTTATTAAAAACAAGAAAAACAAACCCACTCCAGCTGATTACATTAAAAATATATTTGTCACTTGTTTCCCTTCAACATTTGGAGCATAAGTTCTCCAGAACCCTCCTTTGTTATGATTTGCAGGAAAATCCAGCTTGTCAGGCTTGCTAAAAGGAATACGAACAATGTCTTTCACTTGGGTGTTACTGTTTTACAGAAAGGCTGATCTGTAAAAGAGTATCTACCTTTAAATTTATGACCTCTGTATATTTGAGAAATGGAGCCATGTAAACACATCCGTTTCCTGGGGAGGCTGTGGTGCTGTCTGAGCACAGACACCCAGGCAAGCCAAGAAGACAGATTCCAGTTTTGCACTGTCTTGCAGGTTGGCAGAGCAGGCAGGACCACATCAAAATCGCAGACCGTTGCAGATCATCATCTCTCCTTTACTCACCTCACTGCTGATATTTCCTTGGAACAAAAGAAGTCATAAAGTTCTTATTATCCCCTTATCCTTCCACACATTCAAGTCCCTGGGAAGAGACCAAAACCTGCTCATATCTGATATTATCAGACCCAAGGAACTGGTTTCTGACATTCCTGTTCAGAGGCCTGGAACATCTGCCCTTACTCAGAAGCTGTGCCCTTCCTCTCCCACTCCCAGCCTTGCTGGGATGCTCACACCCCTTCTGAGGACAGGCAATTGTCTTCTCCAGCTTCAGCCACACAGGGCAGAACCTGGGGAAGCTTCAGGAACACATCTTGTGTTTGTAACACTCTGCAGAACTCTGGAACACCCCACCCAGATCTTTCTCATTATCCTTATTACCATCCACCTTGCACCCTTTCCCCTGAGCACCTAGAGAATTACCCTAGAGCTCTCGTTCCCTGACTTGTTCCTAGCTAATACCAATCTAGTTTTTACTGACTTTTTCTGAGAGGGATCTGGAGAGGATGATCCCCTGAACAACCACCCTGGATTTGGTATCTTATGGTACAGAAGATTCCCTGTTGCAACCACAAGCAACTTGGTGGGAGCTATCAGCCTTCAAAGCTACCAGCCTTCACTGAGGCGGCCACACAGCTGTCACATTGCATTTGGGGTTTCCTTTGCCATCTGGCCATTTAGTGACCCAGCCAGGGCCTCCCAGCCTGAAGGGGAGCTGTGATGCCCAGACTGCCACAGCAGTGCAAGAGGGTATGCTCCCTACCAGATCCACGCCGAGGCTCGCAGTAGCTAGTGGAAGAAAAACATCTCATATTTCCATAACATAGGCTATCACCTCTCTGAAATGGCTGCTAAGGCGACTGCAGTGGAGCACACACAAGGCTGCAGCACAGCACTGGAGAGAACAGTAACCTTTAAATACTCTAAAATCAAATCTTGTTTTACACAAAACCGCTATGGTAAAGTCGATGTGAATGAAGCACCTTTGAGTGAAGGAACAGAGGGAAAGGCAGTGGACAGTTTTAGTGCCTCCTAGCAATTCTTTTTAATAAACTAGAGATGACAGACAGCCTTACCAACACATCTCTCATCTTCAAATACGACTTTCTTCAGACAGAGCTCAGTGGAACTGAGTCAGCCTTTTTTCTTGGGCCTAGCTCTTGGCATTTTTCATATTAAAACAAAGTATAATGCGGAAATAATTCTGGACTGTAGTAATCTGATGGGATTTTAGTAACAGGCTACAGATTTGCTCTGCAACAATTTTAGGCAAACAAAATAAAATGAAGATATCACATAAAAGACCTAGTGTTTGGGGTTTTTTTAAATACACTTATGGATCAAGTTAGCCTATATAGAGTTATGCCTGCCTGTGGAAGAGTGCAAGCTTTTGCGGAAACTCCTGTCAGTGAGCAACGTAACTCCACTCATGCAGAAGCCAGCACTCACAGCTTGGCCTCTGAAGCTCCCAGACTGCAGCAAAGGTCCCCTTCCCCAGCTCCCCACAGCCCCTGCACCCTGTTTTCCTGAGTCAGCCAAGGACAGTCCAAGAGGAGATAGGATCACGTCACCGCAGCAGCCAACAGTCTCATGCAGACAAGGCTTCTGAGGGATCAGCTTTGCCTGACCCCTTAACTAGTAGCTCCTGCCAGCCAAAACTGAGCCCTGGAGTTATTTTTAGCCAGAACCCTTCATGAATTGCAGTTAACTTGCAATATGCAAACTAGTGACTAGTGCTAGAGGAATCCCTATGGGTTTCGTGGTTCCACTCCCTGCTCAAAAGTCCAATTATGCATTTTTCTTGGAGCTGCAATATTAATCTAAAAAAGTTGCACAAATGGCAAGAGATGTCATCCTCCCTCCATCCCCAATTCAGATAACCAAAATAAAGGAAGATAAGCATTTAGCCCAGGGCTTATTAGCTATACAAAGTGCAGCTGTAAACCTTTAGAGGCTGACCCACCTCCAGCAATGCTTTTGACGAGAAATTTGTCAGTACTTTCACCTCTGACTCAGGGCCAAACAAGCTAGTGCAGAGATGGGATGGGAGAACTAGCCACAGAAAGGTCTGGGCAAGTTACTATTTAATTTTAATTGAATTTAATTTTATTCTTTCCAAATCATTTGCCTCAATACCTGTATGAGAAAATCCAGTAAAGTAAAAGGGGGGGGTTAAAGTAGCTGGAAGGGGTGACTGCTCTAAATCCTTTGGAAGGGAATGGAAATCTTTAATAGATTTAGGCAGGCTTTGAATCAGACCTTATCACAGAAGGTGGGACCAAGACAGTTCAAAGCAGAAACTCCTCCACACGTTTCCACTTTTTTTTTTTTTTTTTTTTTTTTTTTTTTTTTTTTTTTTTTTTTTTTTTTTTTTTTTTTTTTTAAGTTTTCATACCATTCAGGCTTCCCCAGCTTTCCCCTGTGAATGCACCAGGGATAAAGCACTGAGATTGCATCAGCTATCACCATTTTAGACATCTTTGTTCCCAAGAAATTTAGTATTTGCTGAACATCTTTTGCCCTGGGACCCTGATTATAAATTATTTTGTAAGTGAGTACCAGAAAGATTCACGCTTCCTCCCCAAAAGAGCTATGACTGTACTTTCATTACTTCATGTCGATCAACAAATAAGGCAAGTTTGCTACCTCTGTGTTTGTCCCTAATGGATCTCTACCATTGTGAAATTCCCCAGCAATCTGGCTCAATTAAACACTATTTGTTGTTTCTGCTCTTTTGAACTCCACACGTGGAAGTGCAAGTCAGAGCAATGCATTTAACCAAAAGCATTGAAAGGACTGTAGGATTCACACTGAAACAGAGACTTCACCAGAGTGCACCTTTCCCTTTTGCCCATTGCAGACTCCCCCTTCCTCTCTAAGGAACAAAGAACCAAGTAAAAATAGGAAACTGTCAGAATGGAAGATTATTTTAAATTATGTTGCAAGTTACTATGTAAAAAAAAACCCTCTGAAAAAACAGCAAACCAACCCCAAAGAGCACTTCATCATAATATTATTACCAATTTATTAAACCGAGATTGCATAGACTGGAGAAATGAGTGTGACACATCCCCAGGGGTTTTCTGGAGGTAGACCTCCAGCTGTTTCATTCTCACATGCACTCCTCTTTGCAGAGACATGGAAAAATATTTGCACTTCAGTTCAATGCAACACAATTTCACATTGTTTGCAGGTTTTCTTTAAGGAAAGGTAGGACCATGCAGAGCAAGCTGGAGATGTACACTTTGAGGAGATAGGGCTACCATCTTCCAGGGAGACTGGGGGGAAACACATGGTGGTTGTTAATTTATATCCTGGACAATGCTATAAATTGAAGCATTGCTGACAATTCCTCCCCAGTAAACATGCTCAATTTCATCTCCCGTAAAAAGGCGAGCGGGCACTAAATAGCAACACATTTTGATTTTCATTTAGCCACTTTAATGATAGGTGATGTTAGTGGAAACATTTATCTTCAGATTTATTTTATATGAGATAAAAGGCCTTGCCAATTTTTTAAAATTCATTTACACAAGTGAATAAATCTTCCCAAACAATAAGTAGGAAAGTCATATTTCTTTAACTTTGCTAAAATCCGAAAATGCTGATCTTGGAGTGAAATAGGCAGCACTGGCATTTTAATCAAGAACATAAAGACTCCTCTTCTAAATAAGAAGCACAGCTATACTTCAGAAAAAAGTATCTCTGATTCAGAGGATAGCCTTCTTTAATGCATTTTGTCAAAAAATCTCTGATAAATCAGGAGAGACACGTGCAATTTTTATGTCCCTTTCATTTTTAGATCAGTTCCAGTGTGAAGGCTACCTAAAAATAGACAGAACCTAACCTTTCAAATATCTATACTGCTGCATACCACAAACGCAAGCTTTCAGTGCCTCTCATGGCTTTCAAGAGCCTTGTGCTGTGCCTGTGTTCTCCTCTAGCACATTATCCCATGTTGCCTACTGCACCCAGGCACGAGACAAGCTGCAAGTTGCAATGTGCGGTGCACTGCAATGTGTGATATGTGTCCTTCTGAGACACGCAAGCAGAAAGATCATGAAAACCAGCCTTTCCTTTTGGCTATTTGATTTTTGACACTTAAAGAACACTGACGACATTGAACCTAGTAAGTGGGGATGTGAAAACGAAGCTGTGCTGGCTGCCCCAGCAGCTCTGTTCAGAAAGCACAGGCTGTCTGGTTTGCAGCACACCACTCTTCAAAATATGAAGGGGAACAATAAGCTCTTTTATTGTTTTCTACAGTGCTTGCAGACACATTTCTACCCATCTTAAGAAGAGACTTTGCAACAGTGCACTGAACTGAGTGACTGGTGTAGAATTACAAGACAGCAGAACTACATGGTAACTATCTCTTTGCATTACACTTTCAAAGCTGTGATTCTGCTTGGCCTTAACGGTATAGTTCAAATTCACCCCAAACACAATCCCAGCAATTTCAGGTCAGTGGTACCTGAAAAATCAATAGCATTTAAGTTGATGAAGTTATAACACAGGAGATTTTGGCCCAGGCTGTACAAATACTTACTTTTATTGTATATATTCATCACTTGGTATTATGCTATATTTCATTGTTCTGTAATGCTAAACACTCTATTTAGCAGGTCCTAAACCTAGCCACACCAGGAGCTGGAACAGGAAAAAATCTGTACTAAAATCAGGTTGTGGGGCTGCCCTGGAGGCTTTGAGTGACTGTGACTTTTGCTTACACGAAATAGAAAATCACCCTTGTACCAGTTGTTAGGTAGCTACTCCTGGCAGGAACGAGCTTGTAAGGACTTGCTTTTCTTTGTTTACTGTCATGCTCTGCTCTGAGGGAGTCAGAAGTTTGTCAAGGCATTTTACTCTGTCAAAAAATGAATAAAATAACTTACACTGATAAAATAATGAAACAAAGCAGCATCAGACTAAATGAATTCCTTCGAAGAATTTTGGATGGAAAATGTCTTACCTACTGACAGGAAGGCAAGAATAGCAAACAAAGGCATAGGAATAAAAGCTATTCAATAAAATATCGATTTCATTATCACCACCTATTCAACTTAATTTTCTTGGCATCCATATCCCTAATGCAGGTTTGTGATAGATCGTACAATCACTTTTTAATTAAGCCCTACTGTGCCTTGTATTAAGAACAAGACAGTATACATTATGGCACAATATATCTACCAAAATATTTAATGCTTATCCTTTTCATTTTGGTATTTAAAAGTTGTTCTCTTAGGAGGTGGTATCAGTATTTAACAACATTCTTGACAGTAAGTATAAAAACAAAAAGCTTCATACTTAATCTAGCCATGTCAAAACTGAAACTCCTTCAAATAATTGCTTTCTGAATATACGGTATTTCTATTGCATTGTTATATTATTACTCAGCTTTCAACATCTTAAGATGCAAAACTTGTTCCTTCTCCTACATACTGATGAGATAGGAAGTGGCACAAGGATAGAAAACTCAAGTTTGACCAGTTGAATGGTACATGAAACAGATGTTATCATGTTACAAGAGATATTTAATGAGAAGTTGGAAGCTTCCTGAGTCGGTAGTATTTTCTTTGTGTTTCAGGTCTCTTTTGGTGTATCGCAGTTCTGCTGCTTGTGATGGGGCAGATCCTCTGTAAGAACAGAACTCTTCTTCCACCGGAGTACTGGCACTTTTCAGAGGGCAACATTCACTTTAATTACTAAAATGTACCCACCTTCTTCCAAGTAAGAAAAGGCTGTTGTTGCATGTGTAATGTGGTTTTAGTTTTTAATGCCAGAAATGAATCAGTAAACATAGTTACATTATGGTATACTATTTCTTATTCTGTACTTATAGTAACCAAATTAATCTCAAGGCACTGCTGGCATTAATTCAATCTGAAGCTCATACTTTGGATTTCACATAGGTGTCTCTTCAACCTATTCTTCTTCTCAACTAATAAAATGTTAATATATGGCAATATATTTGTTTCTGGTTCAGTTCAAGTTGAGGTGCGCAGTACTTTGCAGAAACCTAATTAATATCAATCATACATTAGAACACTCTGTTTAGTATACAAAAAAAAATGGTGCTAGCACATGAGGATGAAACAGAGGACCAAAGAATTCATTTCTAGTTGTAATTTCTCTGTCTCTAGGATAGGTAAAAGTTTTCCCTTACCCATCAGTCTCCATGAAAAAAAAAAAAAATAGATAACATACAGCAAAGAGCTACACTAAATAAATCACAAATTATAAAAAAAAATAACAAGAATAAGGCAATCTTGGAAGGTGAGATACTGACATCTGCCCCTGTATCACCATGAGTTTGGTGCACACTAGCAGTGAACTACTTCCCACAGTGATCCAGAAGTACTGTCTTCAGCAGCACCCACTGATATGAGTTTTTCTGCTCGAACAGCCTTCAGCCAAAAACACCCATCCAGCTGATAGTGAAAAACCATCTCCGCATCCCAGGGATTGTGCCTGAACTGCTCAGGAGACATAAGCAGCTCAACAGCTGTGATGTTGACTAGGTCTACTGTAGACCTCAGCAAAAAGAAATCCAGTTCTTTTGTCAGAACATAATTTGGGCAGTCTGATACCCCAGGCACGCTACTATCCCAAAATCTGTTCTACTTCCCATAGTTAGGTTTTGCAGCAACAGTTCGCATTTCTCGGAGCCCTTTTTACCTAGCTGTCCCCAGTCCCATGGATTCCCAGGAGCACTGGTGTCCCCAAATACTTTGGTGCTTTCAAAATGCCCAACTAAGAGAAATTACTGCACTGAAAGGTGCCCAGCTTGATCCAACCACTGACAGAGCAACGGGGCCAGATTCTGTCACCTTTATTCACCACGGCAACAAGCAGTCGCATCAAAAGGGTGAGCTGATGTGAAGAGCTAAGGCAATACTTAAAGACGAGCAGAGGGAGTGTAGGTGATCTGTGGCTCACCAGGTGAAGATCCCCACTCTGAAAAGAATCACCATCATGCCAGTGCTGCTCTGCAAGGAAGCTCAAGCCTCAACCTGTACGTGGGCCATAGACCTGCAGCAAAGCTTGCATTTGGCTTACAAAGGTCCCATCTGCTGGCAAAAGCCACGGGGATGTTTGAGCAAGCCCACAAACAGGTTGCACTGGCAGCCCCACGCCCACCACTGCAGGACACAGAAGACTCAGTGGGTCTCTCTATCAGGCACATCCCTCAAGGCTGTATGAAGAGAAGCTCAAGCCCAGCCTTTGCAAAAGGACCCACCTCAAACAAACCTCCACACCACATCAAACAGCTGGAGTTCACAGAGCTCCCTTGATCATTTCAGGTTTTTTGCCTCAGTAACCGAGCAGCAAAACTCTCAGGGGGGCCCTAGTGTGCCCCTGGGCACTCCCATAGGGCTCCCACTGGCCCCGAGCCCTGCCTGCATACTGCATCCAAGGGTACAATACAGTCCTTCACTTTTTCCAACTGCTACAGAATAAGAATTCCTAGAATGGCTCCAACACATACCAGTTCAAATATGGGTACTTTCAGACTTCTTTTCTATTCCAAATTATGTGCTTTGCCAGCTTCAAAAAAACAGATGGAAAATACGTCCCTAAATGTGCACCCTTGTGATCATTCCAAAAGGAAAGCAGCACCAAGTAGCTTAAAACGTTTGCTAGAAAAACTCTTTTCCATATCATGCAAATAGAAGACAAAAATAACTGCTAGGCAATTGATATACATACAAATATTGGTTATTTTAAACAGTAATTTGTTATTGAGGACATCTCACTGAAATATTATAATATTCAATTTCCTCTACATTTGCATGGAAAAGGAGCTGGAGAGCACATGATCATTCATTTAACTATTACATAAATACGTCTATCATAAGATCACACGGTTTTCAAGCCAGAGTTCAAACACATGTTTAATGCATGAGACTATGATGAAGAAACTTGTGAACTCACAGGTCTCATAGCACAATCTCAATCAGATACAAGCTTGGTGTAAATATGTACAGTATCGTGTGCTTTCCAATAGCACCATGTCTCCAGGCAGCAGTCTGACATCAGCAAAGGAGACAGGTGGTTCCCTTTCCAACCCTGGAGGGGTGAAAAAAAGGAGTTAAGACACTGTGTAAATATAGCAATATTTTTTCCTCGGTGTTTTGCTACAGTTTTCAACCCTTAATGAAACTTCAGTGCATGAACAATTCTCATAACATCTTTGCTACAAATCAGTGAGTGGATGTCATGTCCTAAGATATTTATAACCTTAAAGGTAGTGGTAAGTGATACTGTTTGGCAGCCTTGGTTTACAAGTGCTGAAGTTATTTGCCTTTTGATTTCATAAGAAAGGAGCTCCAAAAAGCCACAAAACCCCAGTTCCCTTGCTGTAAATGTATCCTTTTCCTATAGCAGATCACTGTTACTAATAATGCCTGTAAAAATGACAAAGAACGGTCAATCACAGGCACAGAGCAGGTCACAACTGCTTTTAGCTAGCTCAACTTTATAAACTCTAACAGTGTGAGATATGCTAAACTCTGCACAATCCACAGAAGTTTGATTTTGAATCTCACATTACAGGAGTTCACACGTATGCTAACCTGCATATAGAATAACCCAATTCGGCCTTTCTTTCCTATATGTACATAAATAGATACGGGGGGGTTTTTTGTGTTGTGGTTTTTTTTTTTTCTTTTTTTTTAACACAGTGACAGCCACTGCCTCTTAAACCATTTTCTTTTGTTGCATTTCCTTAGAAACACAAATCTTGTTCCTTGGCAGCAGTTGCTGTAAGTGCTGTACCACATGCCCAAACTAGTTCTCACTCACAGCTTTAATTCACAGTAAGTGGCACGAAAGGAGGTCAACACTTCTCAGAAACCACTTTCAGTTCTTTGCTGCTTCAGTATCTATTTTATAAAGCCATCCGCCCTAACAGAAAGAAAGTTGTTTCTTATATTGTGTCCCTTGCTTTTTTATTATTGTCATCTTTATGGAATGGGCTGCAGAATATATCTGATGGAATAAAAGAAGATTATTCCTGAAACCACATTTCTTGCCTCCCTTTTCCAAGATCCTAAAAATCTAAGTAAAAAGAAGATAAAAATTAATACTTTCCACAACAAAAACAGAATGGCCCTTTCTTTTTCTGTGCAGAAAGACTTTATATAAATGGCATTTTGCAACTCGGTGTCAATCACCGTGTCTTACTTTCAGTTCAATTTACTTGCTTACAGAATGATTATTTTTTTTATCAATCCAACCAAGGCATCATGGAGGTTGAAAATCAAACAGCCTTCTTTTTTGCCATGATGCATCACTGGCAAGAGGAATGGCCTTGCTGACAATATTTTGCTGTCACATTTGCCTCTACAGCTTCACTGCCTTCTCTGTGATCAATGAAAACAGATTTTGACCTCATCTATTTCATTTCAGACCATATTCTGCCCTGAGGCACCCTGAGTACAACCTATCATAGTTATAGTGGCAATTGGGGCAGAATTTGTTCCTTTCCTGACAATTCAATATGTGATTCATGAATCAGAATTGAATCCAGTTCTCCTTTCCTAGAGCTCCTCTGTTTTTTTGGCATTAGCATCAGTAAAAAAAGCAGCAAAGATGAATTTATGTTGGTCATATCAGCAGAACTGGCTGGGTAGTCAATAATCAGACTGCTCAGCAAGATGCTACCTGACCAAAAGTTAGTTACTGTATTTTATTTACACAGCTTTTTCTGTAGTCTGCTTGCTTGCTTGCTTCACTTCTCGCTCTGTTATTTAACTAATGGGATCATAAGAACTGGAAAAACACCTCCTAGTCTTGAACATTTCTAACTGGCTTAATAAAGCAAACCTAAAAAAAGATAATCCTCTCCACAACCATCACCTTAAAAAACACACCCATGCCGCTGGACGTGGAATACATGGTGCATTCACAGGGTGTGCAGTTGCAGGCAATAACTGGATGATCAAGTTTCTCATTAATCCCCAAGACAATGGACCACTTTTGAAAATACAGGCTCCATTTATATTCACACATGACTCTATGTGCCAACACCTGCATGCACTCTTCCATACAACCCATGGTACAGCTGAGGCGAGCACACTTCAGCATACAGTGTCTCACACGGACACACAGCAATGCCCTCTGAGATGTGCAGCACTCCAGCACACCTATGCTGTGGGGCACTCCCTCTGCACCACCTACAGAAGTAGGAAGAGTCTGTTCAAGACCACCCTGGGAGTGCTGGCACTGCAGAGCCAATACCAGGAGCTCTTTTTGAACCCTGGAAGTCCCTAGTGTCTCAGCATCTCACTCAGGATGACAGGCATTGCACGCATAGATTGTACCGTGATTTTCTGGAGGACTCAGCTCTCAAGCAGAAGCAAGGTTGACATCCCTTTGAAAACCACATCCAAGACATCTAATGAATTGCATACAGGAGCCTACTCTATAGTAAATTTGATGTACAGTAAAAATAAACTCCTTAATATAACAAAAGCACTAATCAACGTATTGCATATTAGGCCTGCAATGCAACAATTATCTGATGAGGAGGAGTAATACTAGATAGCTCCAGTTTCCTTAGTTATTTAACTATTTATGTCAATGGAAATCAAGGAAAACAATGCCTATGGAACCACACATAAAAACACATATGAAGGATTTCAGCCAACCTTTCAGTTTAGATTTGAACATAAGGAGAAAAAACCTATTCAACAATAAAACAACAAAAATACAGCTCAGGACCTCCAAATCCTGCTGTATACTGCTATTGTACTGGTTAGGAGAAAACAATTTTTGGAAGCAAATTATTTTAATTTCCCTTACCATTTAAAAAAAATGCATTCAAAGCAAAGCACAGAGCCTGATCCTGCCCTTCTGCAACCCCATCAATAGCAGCCTTACCACAAACTCCAGTGAAGCAGGGTTTATCCTTTCCCGTGGGCCATGCTCTGAGTCCTTAATTCAACACCTTATTCACCAACTTGTTCTGGGAGATTAGCTGTGGTTTCAAGTGTAATTCATTCAAAGCAATGGGGCCACAAACACCCTCTTCCTCTGTATGGCTAGACTGAAGAAGATACGAACAATCTGGGGAACATTACCAAAGGCTCAGAGAGAACCTCAGTATCTTCTGTGGGGTTTTCTTTGGAGTGAGAGAGGCTTCTGAGTTTGAAAATCAGCCTTATAATGAAATAAACAGAACTCCCTTCTCTTCCATTTTTTTTTTTTTTGGTAACATGACCTAAAAAAGGATTTGCAAATACACTGGGAGAGGAGAGAGCACTCTTGTGTTTATTGGATTTTTGTTTATTTTCTGCAGTTATTTCAGAGAGTTTCTCAAAATCTTCAAACATCTGTCAATCTTATAAGGTTCATCTTTTCCAATTGCAATGTGTCTAGCGTAACTTTCTTTTCTGTCTATTTATTACACTTACTAATAACTATCTGAATGCCCACACAGTGCTTTAAATGGGGCTGCAAATATCCCCTGGATCTCCATCAGCAAAAAGGGGAGTAAAACCCGGCGCAATGTTTTGATCTACTATCTGCTGTTTTGTAAAACTGCAGGAAAACTTGTGCCTTGAGGGCTGAGCCCCGTTCCTTTGCCAGAGAAGCAGACCAAGAAGGGTCTGTGTGCCTCACCGGAGTCACGCTTGGAGGCAGAGCACGGGAGCGACGAGCCTGCCAGAAGTGCTGATTCACTGCAGCCACTGAAGAGGTTGCTTAGTAGCTAAGCTGGGGGGGCCAGGGGGGAAGATGGCACAGAGCAGGGGGGCATCTTCATTGGTACAAATAAATAAACAGGAGGGAATGCCAAAGTTGTTGCAGAGACTGGATTCCCTGAGATTTCTGCTTAATACATGCATGTTAGTTCATTTATTGGAACAAAACCTGCTAATACAGCTCTAGCCATAGGGGGAAAAAAATACTTGCGAATGCACAGAAGTCATGTAAATCAGAACTGCTGCTCTATTTTACAAGAAAATTTCTCCATTAATTAATTTCATGACTTAGAGCAAATGAGCATGGTTGGAAACAGGGGACCCTGCTGATACCAATCTCACAGCATAAGATACTTTCGTTTCTCTCTCTCAGATATATAGCAGATGTACTCCCTGGCTCAAATCCAGGTGCGGACTAGGTAATTTTGTGTCTAAAACACCACCTTCTAACCTGGTTAAGTCTACTAGTAACTTTTTCTGGTTTGGAGTTAGAAAATATCCAATAAACCCCCCAGGATTTTAAAATCCAAATTCTCAGGGTTGTCACATTTATAATTAGAAGGATCTGATACGACTGGCATTAGTGTGAGGTAGGAACATATCACAGAGGGCCAAGCAGACAAACTAAAATATTTCTCACCGTTAAAAAGGGAATTCTTCCAAGTAGAAATGTCAGTTGAGTCACAAGGGCTCTGTGCAAAAGTAGCACCTCTTCATCCTCATACCTACTCTTAGAAAGTCCTGTGCTTGCTGCCTAACTTAGCCCAACAGACCACACCACCTACCAAGGCCTGACAACAGCTCTGGCTCCCTGTGCTAAACCCAGATCCTCCTCCAAATAGAAAATTACTTTTCTGTAAGTGCAGGTTATTTCAGAGCTACCTGTAGCACCCCCAAACTATACATAAAGACAGCATCTCTGTTGATACTGCATGTAAAAAGATATGTCTCCACACTGAAAAAAAATGTTTGATAGAACAGTTTGTTCACAGTATTCCAGGATGCAGAACTTGTTGCAAGAGTAATCTTTGTCCTGATGAAAGTACTTTTCAAGTTGTTTACCCCCATACTGGAGAAGGAGAAAAAGGAAGTAGGAAAGAAAGGGAGGAAAGGAAGGAAGAAGGAAAGGATTCACTATTGTAGTTAGTGAATCAGCAAACAAGCCACCAACAGACAAAATGAGAACAGCTGTCAAGAACCTGGCAGCACCAGCATGTTGAATGAAACAATAAAAAGGAATCTGGAAGACAAGAGAAACCCTGGATGCAGATACTAACTTTTTCTTTTTTTTCCTGGAAGCGGATTTATGATGCCAGATTCTGGTTGACTCCTAATACCCACACCTGGATAAATACAAATGAAATTAATTTTACAGCTGCAATCTTTCCACATTTTGAACATGGTGATTTGCGGAAAGAAACCCTATCACAAGGTATCAAAAAGGAACATAAAACATAACATGCAATATTTCTTGAAAGACATCAATTGTAATTATATGAAACCTAACAAAGTGCTCCAAGGAGAGGTGGATGGAGTCGCACAGCAGAGTCCCTGGCCCGTGCTGCAGATGGCAAAGCTCAATCCAGGCAAATACAGTGGGAAGGCCACAGGAGCTCACGTCTATCAAATAGTAACAGTAATGTGTCTCTTCCTTCTGCCATCCGGTCACTGAAATCAGTGTGAAAGCAGCACGGAGATAAAAATGCTATGGTCAGGTATTAGGTTAGAACTTCCTACATGACCTGAGATTACAACCATCATCCCTCATCCCTCTTACTTCCACACAACAACCCTCATCTCTCTTATATCCTAAACTAAGTCACTGGTCTCATAAGTTTTACTAGCACAGTATGGCTAGTCTTCATTTTAATGTATTTAATTTTTCTTGAAAATCAGTAGTAACTGATCTGTAACACAGACTTGGCATTAAAACACACCACTGATGTGTGCAGAGATGGTGATACTCCTCAAAGAAAATACAAAAAGTTTCAGAATACTATGTCTGAGAAACAAGGTGTGATACCTATTTCAGAGTTAGGGCAGGAGTTTATCTGCTCACAGTCCTTCCTCTCTTTACCCTATGACCAGACTGGCAAATTTTGCTGTTTCAGTGTTTGGGAGAATGAAAAATGGTGCTGTCCTTTAGTCTCTGTACCACACCTACAAAATACATCTCCAGGAATGTAGTATTTTCCTTGTTGATTTCTGCTGGTGATGGTCATACTAATAATGTACTTTGCTCACCTTCCCGCAGCCAGGCATTCCTGCAACAGGAATGGAGACCTGCAAACTGGTCATATTTGTACCAAAAAAGCATCAGGTCCTTTACAACACAAAAGCCATGATTTCATAAAATGGGTCAGTGCTGAAGGAAAGTCTCTTTTCTGGGAATTAAAATAGGCAACTTACTTTCTGGAATTTCACCTGCCTCCCATATTATCACAAGCACGACAAATTAATGGCTATAACTATATTCTAGCACCACTATGCTCTACACTGGCATGAACACTCAAAAGGATATTGCCCCTGTGAGAAGGCAAACTACTGCACCAGCTTTCCTGGATAAACTAGGGGTAAACAGATGCCTTTCAAACTATGAAGAATGACAACCCATTTTTACAAATACACTGAAGAAAACTCTTTGTAAGGTTTGGTTTTTTTCTTGCTTTGGTTTTCAGTATTAACACTTTGGGCACCCGGTATTAATCCCTCCCGTATTTCTCAGCTCTTGTGTAGAAAACATAGTGCAGTCGTACAGCTGCGGCATTTTGAAGTCTGCACAACATGCTGTACATGCCATTGCTTGACATTTTATTGACAACAAAGGCCTGCAGCACAGCAGCACTTTTAGAGATGGGATTAACATAATGAACTCCATCTTCATGGCTTTTTCATGGCATTTCTTTATAAGAAAGAGTAAAAAAAGACCCAAACCAAGAACAAACATTTTTTCTAGTCTTTTAGGACACAGTCCCCTCTGAAATAATTGTACAGTCCTAAAGGACAGAAAAGTCTGCAAGTAAAGGAGCACATCTGTACTTGTAAGGAGAATTTAACGGCAGAAGAACTAGGGTGAAAAAAAGATACTGACCTTTCCATAGGTCAAGAAGAGCTCAAGTGTGGGGCCTGCACTAGTACAACATTATAGCTGATGGAGTAGGCTCCATCATGAGATGGTAACATGAACAACACTGAGGCTTCCACATGGGACCTTCTACTGCACAGGGACAGGCTGAAAGGGTCTTGCAGCAATGCAGAAGGTTTAAAAACCCCTAAAACCACATCTACAAAACCCAGCAGATACTGCTTATTTGAGTCCCAAGTCAAATGGTCCTCATGCATGAGTACCCACAGACAAACACTGAACCCAGCCTAGGTTTGCCAGATGTCCACCTCATATTTGCAAGATGGCCCTAAACGCAGGAAAGTGAGCAGCACCCTGAGCAGGAATCAGCAATTTTGTCTGCAAAGCTCTGATCTTCCCCTCTTAAAGCTTTAAGAAAACTCTTCAATGAAAAAGTGCTTGGCAGAGTTTCCATCTGTTCTTGGCTGGACTCACTAGCCAAGTCTGAAGCACACAGAGCTTTGCTTTATTTTTTTCCTGGTACATAAGTAAAACTCCACAATATTACTGTTTTTTCCAGAATGAAGTAGAGCAATCACACAGCCATCAGTCCAGCCTAACAGTAGTTGCTAACAATGAATTTAGACAGTTAGGAATTATGGTTTTTGATTTTTGCAGATTTTCTTTCTTTCATTCTTTCTTTCCTTTTGGTCTGTCCTTTTCTGAAGTCCTGTATCCAAGCCTTCCTGTCTGTAGCCTTCTACAAACATTTAAAAAACCTGCCTAAGTATCTACATGAGTAACTTATTCAGAACCTTTTCTGGGCAACAACAAAAGAACATGGTAATTTGGTATGACCTCAAACAGCAATTTAATCAAATTAATGTTGCAAAGGTGCCTTAGTAAGAGATCAAAGAAAAAGAATCACAGTAGTCACCAACTGCAGCAATACCTTCTCTGCAATTGAATTTTTGGCTTTAAGATAACAGATTATATCCACTTAGAAATTAAAAGCTGCAACCTCAACATGTGAACTCCTTGCAAAAATGGGGCAAATTTCTCTGGTCGTTGTGGAAGTAAAGGGTATTCAGCACCTCTCCTAGAAGCTCTATCTACTTGCAGAATCATAAATCAATTTCTCTAGGAAGTTCTGAGATGATTTCTGAAAACCAAAGCTCCACCCTGGTTCACAACCTTTGTTTAAGGAAGACAAGTAATCTACATTGTGAAAAGAGGCTGTGCTCATTTTCCTGACGTACTTTTCTGTGACCTGAACCCTCAGTTATATAAGAGTGGGAAGCATGGACAATTCATTCTTAATGCTAGCTCAGTCCTGGCCTCTCCTGGGCGCTGGCTGAAAATAATACTAAACCATGCTGAATCATTTACAGTAGCTTTATGATGTGGATTATCATTCAGCAAGGACTGACCTGACCCCATCACACTCATTTCATGCAGCAACACAGACTGGACTCCAGGATCTAACAAATGCCACCCACACTGGCACCAAAACAAGTCATGCATTCATGCAGAATGCTCACTCTAGAATAAAGTTGCTTTAAATTTATCCTTGTACTAAGCCTTCAGTAATTGTCATATCCGTGCCTCTTCTGTCGGCATAGGCAGTGCTTTAAAACTGTAAGCTGCCCAGACATATATGCAGATTTTTATTTCAAGCAGCTTCCCCATTCTTACTTTCAGAAGGCTACTAGCCATTATGAGAAAATATTTTGTTAATCAATGCTTCCAGCAGTTACACAGATTTCTAATGCCTCTGCTAAAATAATGGTCCTTTATTCTGCTTCTTCCTTCAGACAGAGATTCTGGTCACAAGGCACGGGAACAATTTACCTCCTCTTGGACACACAAGATACTGTGCTACAGCGTAATGCAAAAATGTGAGCTCCTCAGTCATGCAGGACCTGGTCATATGGCTGCCCACTGAATTCCTGCTCTTTCCACCATCATAAAAGGGAGTACAAGATGCTGTTGCCATTTATATTCCACTGATTACACAAGCTATTTTCATGGCAGGACTCTGCTACTGCATTCCATCTCACAGGCTGAACAGATTGAGCTTTTTTAGTGGATTCTATTAAAATAGATGTTTGTTCCGATAGGACAAATTCATCAGGTAGGGAGCTTTTACAATGAGTCATTTTAAGGTAATCTTTGTACACATCCTTTTCAAATAGCCTGAACTCTTTGAATGATAAAAGTGCACAAAAACAATAGTGATTGTGAGTGGAGAAGAAATGTTTTAAAAGCTGGGTTTGTTAAATGTTAACCCAGAAAACAAAACTCTGTCTGATTTTAGATTGGATCTTTCTGTGTGTATTCCCATCCCTACTGATTTCTTTCTACTTTTAAACTAAGAGAAACAAAGGTTTTAATTGCAGGACACTTTCAATTTTACTCATGAACTGTCATTATCAATCATTTATGTTTTCTAGTGAACTCCTATACTAAATAAAAAGAGAATATAAGAATAAATCTTTTAAAAGGAATCAATTTGCTGCACATCAATCCCTGCAGGCCATGTGCTCATAAGTCAATAGTTTAAAATGAAAACATCTGATCAAGGTAATACACCTGTTAAAGGAGCATAAAATTCCAAACCCAGTGGTAAAATATAAAGATTATGAAGCCTCTTAAAGGAGCCATCAAAGTAAACTATTACACAGATACATCTGCTTCATACTAGCATCCGTTCCATCAGTGCCACTCACGATAAATGAGCATTAGGACAAACATTTCATAGAGCATCTGCAGAAAATATTTTTTCCCCGAAAGTGAGTAATTCAGCTCAAGAAAAGAAACAAGTAATGATTTAGCCTTGCGTGCACTTTCTAATAGAGGATCTCCAAGCAATGCAAACTATTAATGATCTGAGCTCATCAGAAATCTGCACACTAGCAATTTATCAATCATGTTTTACAGACAAAGCAACTCCTATACACGACAGGCAGGGTGAAGTGACCAGCATGCCTGAGTGTGTTGAGAGATGGGCTCAAGCACCAACCAAGGCTCACAGGGAATCAGTACTGTCACTGCTACTCTGATTATTACTGTTACATAGTTCAACCACTTGTTCTCTTGTTTCCTACTCCGGTGGCTCAGTCTTATGCAGCTTTGCTGGAAGAGAGAACAAAGCCTCTCACCAGCACGGGCATTCCTGCACTTTCACAGTGTGTCATTCTGTCTACCTCTCAAGCAATACAAATCCCACACGGATGTTCTCTGCCAACATACTCACTTGTGCATGTGCTGTTGGTAAAGTCAAGAGGATTTTTGTTTCTCTTTTGTTTGCCTCCTTTTTTTTTTCTTTTTTTTTTGTTTTTAATTTAAACAAAGTGTGCTCAGGGCCCCATCTAAGGGATTTTTAAACCCCTTTCCAAAAGCTCATGGGCCTTTTGAGTCTCAGTTGTAATTAGTCTCAACCATGTTTTGTAGTGCTAGTGATCGCACTTGGGTTTGGCCCCAAGTTTAAAATGGAGGGAAGGGCTGCTGCCTGGTGTTCCTGCTCCAGACTTTCTCTACCTTTCTCACTCTTTTTTTTCCTGAGGCTGAGGTTTTGCAGACATGAGAGGAAGAGAAATATGGTTCCATACAGAGGGCCAGGAAAGCAGCACGATTTCTCCTTCACAAAATACTTTTCTGTTGGCCTTCCTCCTGGCTCCCAACCAAACCAGCGGCCAAAGCTCCTCCGGCTTCACAGCCCCAGGAAAGACCTTCACAATGCTGAAAACACTGATTTCATAATCCCACGTCTTCCCTTTGTGCAAAAGAAAGCTGATCACAATACCTAAAATTTATGCCACCCTGCTCCCTGCTCATGGATGCTGATGGAGGGGGCACAGGGTGGCTGCAGGCAGCCCCCAAAGGGAGACAGGGAGTGCCTCCTGCCCAGCAGCGCGTGGGCCCACGTGGGGAGGTGAGCATGAACCCCATCCCACCAGTGTTTCCCCTTTCACTCTAGAGGCTGCTGGTGTAATACTAGCCTCTGTGTTACCACATAAGTCATGCCACTCATGTGACCAGGTGTGTAATTTAAATTCTTCGCACCTTTGACGTTACCTCATGAGGCAGAGACACCATGGCCCCAGTCCCCACCAGGAGCCCAAGCTTTTTCATCCAGGATCCTCACAACACAGCTTTTAACACATCTGTCAAAGCAGTTGAGCAGTCAGGGCCACTGTCATGCTTTATATAACACTGCCTTTCTTGCATTGTTTTTGAAATGCCTGGTGCAGGTGGCAGCCCGTTTAAAGGGTACAGTACATGTACACACCTCACCTTCCCCATGAGCGCATGAATTGTTACCTCTTGGAATGCACTGCCTTGGCGCTGCTGACATTTATGTAGAACAGCGAGGTCTGTTTTGCCAGTTATGACTTCAGCGTCATTCTCAGTAACTTTAAAGATCAACCATAACAAAACAAAAAGGCTTCTGAATTTTATTGGCACGTGCTGCCACAGGACATACAAAATATGGATACCTGTCATAACTGATCCTTCATATTCTGAAAAAAAAAAAAAGGAGAAAAAACCAAACAAAAATAATACGAGTAATAATAATAAGAGCAACCATGGAGAACTGCTCTCAACTGTAAGGCCACAGTGAAACAGAGGAATGATTCAAAAATAGCCTTGTCTGAAATAGAGCACCCAAGGTAAGCGTGGTGAGGCAGCGCTCCCAGGGCAGGGCAGAGCAGGGCAGGGCAGGTGCCTGCTGCAGGCATCACTCCCAGGGCAAGGGAGCTGCTCTGGAAAGAAGGGGTTAATATTAGCCACATGTCACAGTCAGTGATGCCTTAAATAATCATCACATGGCTCCTGTAATCTGTTCCATGCTGTCAGCACTGGGTTAGTCATAATAATATCAGATAAGAGCTGTTCAAAGTGACATACTAACCAACATGAGAGCCACATGACTTTCTGGCTACATGGCTGCCCTTCACCTGAACTTTGGCTTAGATAGTTTTGCACCAGCACAAGGTGCGCTGGCGTCAGAGCTCCTTCCCTGCACAGGTGGTGGGAAACCACCTGCCCCCCCAAGCACCCGCAGCCATCCTCTGCAGAGGGGATGTTCTCCTGCTGGGACACCCTCTGGACATCCCCCTTCATTTTTTCTAAGCTGGCTGCAGGGTAAGAGAAGCACTTCTGGCACGGGGCATGCAGGGTGACTTTTCCTTTTTTTAACAGTACTTCCTGCCTCTCCCCTGCCTCCTTTCTTGCAGGCAGCCAAGCGGAGGAGCAGAGAGGCAGAGCAGCAGGAGGGACCCGAGCTGGGGAGCAGGAAGGAGGCAAGAGCAGGGGAGAGGAACATGGAGGAGTGCAGGTGCCATGAGGAAAAGCAGCAATGCTGTGAGGATCTGCAGGAGGGAGGGCAAAAGTGGGCAGATTGCGGTGGTCAAAAGAGGAAAGGGAAATATTAGAAGCAGAGAAATTGGTGTGGGAAATTGAGCTTAAAAAACCACAGAGCTGGTTGTTGTATGCCTTANAGAAAAGAAAAGAAAATCCAAGCGCTCCAGCACTCAAAAGGTGCCCATGGCCAGCCCCAGAGACAGCGAACAACTTCCTCTGTACCTTATGAGCCAGCTCCTACTCATCACTTAGCTGCCACGTCAGCCCAGGGGGAGTTAATGTGATTTCCCCAAATAGCTGTCTGCTGTTTTCTTTTTTAGGCAAGAGAGTTGCCTTTTTTGTTTGTGGGTGTAAAGTTTCCTGCACAATCATGCCTTGGTATTCCAGGAGGCTAAATAAATACTAATAATTAATAACAAGAAGCCCAACGCTACAAACTGGTGCTGAGCAAACCAGGGAAATGGTACAAATACCCTGTTTACAGACGAGATGAAGGGAAATCCATTGCAGAGTTACAAGAGATGTGAAGACATCTTTCTTGACAAGTATCATGTTATTCTGCAGAGCTCCAGTGGCACAAGACTGCTCGTGACCTACAGCTCCACTCTCAGGCTCTACTAGGGTGCATCTCAGCAACACAGCAACGCTCCAGCAGCTCCAGCAGCTGCCAGCCTGGCCACACGGTGTGGAGCAGCTCTCTGGAGAAGGTGAGGGGGACAGCTGCACCACCAAGAAATGAGAAGAGCTGAGCAGGCTAGTGCAGAGCATCAGCTTGGGGAAAGGGCAAGGGGAGGAAACGGAAATGCAGAAAAGAACTGCTGTGTGAAGGAAGAGAATTCAAGGGAAAAAAAGGAAAATGCGTGAAAAAAAATATGGGGAAAGAAAAAAGATAGGGAAGCATAGCATTAAAGAGAGGTTAAGAGAAAATGGAAAAACAGTGCCAAAATGTATTTTGCTTTATTTTCCTGAATTATCTCTTCCCTTATAAATTGCAACATGCTCCATCCATACGTCCTAAACCTGAGGAGGAGATCTGGATTTTGAATCTTACTGCTAAGTGTCCAGTAAGTGTTCATCTCTGTAACATTAAACTGCCAATGGGCTCCCAACACTCTCCCATCTAAGACCCCTCTAAGCCAAAAAGGATGATGTCAAACAAGCTTGGTGAAGCTAGGGCATTCCAAACAGAAGGGAGAAAAATACAAGTGTTTGGTCCCCATCTGCCAACAGACAGCTCAGGCCAGCTGCAGAGGGTGCTCTCACAGACCTGTGTGAGACAAGGGGTGGCTGGATTAGGCCCCGGCTTGCCAAGAATGGTGATCAGTCTCTCACTCATTCAGCAAGACACCTTCAGCAAAGAGAGAAAAACTGCATAACAGGCAGACATTCCTTCTGTGGCACTTGCAGGTCTCTTGAGTATTACATAAGTACCTGCTCTCCTGGGTACTGGAGTTGAGGAAAAGGGGCACTCACATTAAGACTTACACAGAGAGCCTGGGTTGTGTACAGTCAGTGGACATAAACGGGCACGTCTTGGCTCAGTTGAAACTGGAATCACTTTATGGACGTATCTGTCTCATTCTCTTCACTGCACAGGGAACCAAAACCAACTGTGCGCTTAAGTCTTGACCAAATCTAGGGCCATAAATTTGTTTCCTAAGATTAGGAGGCCTCAGTTCCTGCACTGTTTTTGTGAACAATCACCTCTAGGATACAGTCTAGATACCGTGGGGAGTCTTGCTGGTGTCATATCAGAAGCCAGCACTCTTTTTTTCCTACCTAACTGAAACCCATGTGTGTTTTCTCTTCTGCTAATGCAGGTGAAAACCACTGTTACACAACAGTGAAATGGCTGGAAACAGCTCCCTGCTTTTTTAAGAACTCTAACCCTAGTCAGGGTGTTAGGATGCACTCACATCTCCCTCCATGAGAGGCGGAAGGTATGTTAGCCCACTTCTCTTACTGAGCTGTGCAGAATTTTGTTCCCAACTATGCCATTTATTATTCATTATTATTTAATGGGACCAAAGAATGCAATATGTGTAACCAAGAAATGTGCCAAGTAATGTTCTTTCTTTTAATGGCTAGATCAAAAGGAAGTTTATGAGGCTGGTGCTGTCTAAGACAGTAGTTGCATTTGCCCTAGTCCTCTGCAGATCACCTTACTCAACCCCGTTTTAAAATCTTTAAAATCAGGGACCAAAAGGTGTGTCAGACATCTTAAGTTCACTTGCCTTTATGAGCTTTTTTTCCCTTTTCAAATAAATGTTTTTGGAAGACATTTCTCTAAGCCAACTTGCAGTTGAGTGCTTAACATAGCATCTCAAGTACTCAAAAAGCAAACAGTCCTTGGAGAACGCTCTTCCTACTCTCACTCTAAATGCATGCAGTGGGTGATGGAAAGGCTCTTAGGCGTGCCAGAAAAGGGATGGTTTTCTGATTTTTCTCTTTTCTCCTTGAGTCACCAGCTGCTTTGTCAACAGCCAGATATCCCCCACTCCCCTCCCTCCGTTGCCCCCAGTAAGATTTGTAAATGTCTCTAGAAAAGTTGTAAAACTAGCTCTAGCAGGATATGCATTCACACTAATGCTGAAGACTCTCAACTGTGATAATTTAGCAGATCATTAATCCCACTCTCTAAAGGAGGCTGTAAAGCAGAACTAAATATGCAAATCCTCTTGTGCTTTAAACTTGCATCTGTCTGTCCGTCCATCCAACTATCTATCTATTGTAGTAGAATTCTCCTAAGATCACGCTGTATTCTAATTCATTAATGTAGCTCAACTGGAGCATACAAGATTAAATAATAATTAAAAAAGACAAAAAACATAGAGGCCTCAGTACAGTGGGCAATCTCTCCGACTTTATGATCTTCACTGCACGTGCAGAAAGGGGGTGCGCCCAGCACTGGGGTTGAGTAAATTAGCCTTCTATCACCACCCACTGACATTCAAGCACCTATTACTGTAAGGCAGAAGTGCAAATTAGGTGGGTGGCCTCTTTCTAGTCCACTTCACTGCACTGCAACACAATCTGGCATGACCTCCAATTCCTATTCAGGACAGTGAACACTGTGGTATCAGGGGGTTTGGGTATTCTGGCATGACTGCAGGTGGTATGCTTGCGCAGTAACTACCTGCAAAGTGCCTGGGGCTACACATTTTGCTCACATGAGCAATAAACTCTCTCAATCAAACGTAACTAAGTGTATAATTTACTGTTTGCAGCTATTCTAGCATGGAACTATTCCTGCTTTAACTTAGATTCTTTTAGGTTTTTCTCCTGGCTTTAAATCAGAATCTTAAATGAACATTTAAAAATGTAATGATCTTTGCTCCTTAAAAATTGCAGTATCAACGTCTATGGGGCACCTTCACAGCAAGTACTGCAGTGACTTTTAAGATGCAGCACAAATAGCCTGCTAACAAATGTGAAGTAACATTGCATGTGAGAACTCAGCGAGCAGTCCTGGGCCCTACCATGTGTATGCAATGTCCAGGTGGTAAGAATGTCCCCCATCTCCTGAGCAGGTCTGCAGAGCAAAATACAGTAAAAAGAATATGCAATGCTCACAGTACCTAACCCAGTGGAAAATACCAGTTCCTGCTTGAACCACAGGAGCTCTGGAAGGCAAGAGACACCTTATCTGTGTTCAGGGGAAAAAGGGGCACTGTGCAGATGGGGAAGACCCAGCTTCAGCAGTTTGTGTCAGAGAATAACAGATTTATTCTTGGTTGGAAAGCCCTGTGGGGAGTTGCAGCAATCTTAAGGCTGGAACTAACACTATCTCTCCAACAGCCACAGGACTCCACTCCTGTCTGGAAGTGCAGCTGATGCTCCCATATGGGATTTAGCTGCTGGCAGAGAAACTCTCTGATTTGCTACAGAAATCTCCACTCTCCTCCCTCAGCCACTTCAGTGTACTGTGAGGAGAGCTACTCATCTAGGGAGACCTAATGGACTGTGTCTGCCTCTTACACCTTTGTAACCCTCCTATTCCCTCACCAAAAAACTCATGTCTAGAATATTCCTCTGAGAGGCTTTTGGTCTAAGGGACTGCTTGGGCTTACAGAAGGTCCACTTCTGGTTCCCCACTGCTCCAGCAGAATCTGGCACGGATTATGGAGCTCGCCCCTGGACTTGGTACATCAGAATCCAACAGAATAATGGTTGATATACCCCAGTGTCTTGAACACAGAAGAAATTACCTACATATGCTGTGAGGCATTTATGTGCATGTGTAGGCACATGAGAACTTTTATATTTTCTTATATATACAAAAAACCTGCAAGCACTCCAGAAACCAAGCAACATAATCTGAAATCTCATCTAGACTTTTTTCCTTCTCTCCAGCCTGCTACAGGCAATTTCCTCTTCCCACTGTTCATGCCAAGATCCCCTGGGTTCAGCTAAGCTATTTGAGCTAGACCAGAACCATGATTTGCTGTGCCCGCTGGATGGTCCAGTGACCACTGGGCGATGGAAGTAATGCAACACTTGAATTATTTCATGTCAGACATACAGGACAACACAAGCAATTGCTTTACAGTGGCCTACAAAAGTAAACGAATGTAGATGGCTAGTGTTTTTGCTACTGAAACTATGGGTTAAGGTAATACACAAATATGGGCCTTTGGCATATTGACACTTCTAGCTAAGGAAGCAGGACGTGGCTTTTGGTGGAGGTGTTTGATAACACAGGAGAAGAAAAAATGCATATATAAATGTAAATATATCTACAAATACACGAGATGCAGCTAGGTTCACAAGTAAGAAAAAGAATAGTAGAAGCAAGCCCTATAATTAGTTTTGAAATTAATTTCAATATAGAGAATGACAGAAATGCTAAACCAGCTCCTTAACCTCTGCTCCACACAATGTGGCTATTGTCTTCTGGTAATCCCATGGCTCAGGTCAGGAAGCACTGGGATTTATCACTCAGCACTGATGTATGAACTCACATGGAGTTTTGTATCTTTACACCTTGTATCTACATACACACAAAAAAAAGAATAGAATTTGTTTACTAAATACTTTTTACTGGGGGGGAAGTGGTAATGGAGGGTGATAGAGGGAGGGAAGGGGAGGAAGGGGAGGCAGGAAGGAAGGAAGGAAAAAATCTGATACATATGTGTGCATATCTTTTCTCCTACCAACTAAAACAGCAACAGAAATCCAACCAAAGCTGCAAATATTCAATGCCTAAATATTATTGTAGTTTCCCATTGTGCCTGGGTCTATTCCAATATGACACAGCTCAGAAATTAAAAACAGGAACAATAGGGACTTAAAAAAATTAAATCCTCACTCACAATGCACACAAACACATTAAGCTATTTATTTTTATGATATGTGTCAGCTCTGCATTGAGATAATTTCACATAACTCTGAATGTGTCCCATGCTCTATTTCATGCATGGGGTATTTAGAAGAACAAGACTTTACTAACCAGACACCATTATACCCGAAGAAA
>VZRQ01004000.1:739475-799672 GCA_013397975.1 Machaerirhynchus nigripectus | reverse complement strand
CAATAGTTTAACATGATTTTAATTGTATATGAAGTAAAATTTGAATAATTAGCTTTCTAAAAAGCTGCCATTTGCTTCAGTAAGTGTTTAGCTCTTTTCCTCAGAAAATGAATCACATCCATCCAAATTTCAGACTCCCAACAATGAGCTGCTCAAGAATACAATGCAACCTATTCTGAAAGCATCTTCTCAATGCTGAAGACAAGTTTACAAAGGGGACAGTAAAAGTTAGCAAGCAGTCTTACTCGGTCTGCTATCTACAGGATCATCCCTAAATCCATCTACTTGGTGTTTGTGTGCCACAACCATTATACTGAGGAGGCATTTTATAGATTACTACAACATGCTGCAGAATGCTGCGTGCTGTATGGCTGAAAGCAAAGTAGAAGAGCTAATAGTTCTGCTCTTACAACACCAGCCTAAAATGTACCCCTGCAAAGGGAAAGATTAGCATTAATTGCCTGTTGTCAAATTCATCATTTCCCCCAATTTATTAGAAGTTTTGTGCATTGCAGCACCACCAGAACAAGTTTGTGAGTACTGCAATACACCAATCTTTATTCTCCCTTTGGCAAATTAATGCAGATATTTTGCCTTATGATAATTCTTAATTAATAAGAGGTTTAGGAAAAAGTCCTACTCATTTGGAACTCCAGTGCTACTATTATTAATTTGAAATTCAACTCTTAAGTTAAAAAAAAAAAATAAAATATATGCAGCTCTCTTTACCACATCCCATTTATTGCAAGAATACTTAATATTAGTAAATTGGTCCCTTTGGGAATCTAAATGTAGGCACATATAATAATACACGTTGAGAACTGTAATTCTATCATAATCACTTCTCATTCTGGGTTGTTGGTTTTAGGTTTGGGGGGGAGGTTGTTTTGGAGGGGAGGAGTTGTTAATTTAAAAAGGAGACTTCTGCACTGAGGACGTACAGTAAGATTTGCCTATTTACATAAACAGTTTAAGTTTGAAGTGCAAGCCCATTCATGCACAAATAACCCTTTCACATATGAAATTCTTACGTGTAAAGCTAGAGAGTTAAATAAACTTCCGCACTACAGATTCAATTCAGGTAGTCTGTACAATTTTCTGCATAAAAGACCTTTAGGTCAGCCTGAAAACCACTTGTGAATGATTTAAAATATAAGAAAAATAATACAACCCTGTAGATCAAAGCCCGGGGCTGTATTTTCAAAGGGTGTTTAGTGTAGGTGACTCATGTGCACGGTATGTTCTTACATCTTCCAGGTTTTTGAACAGTGGTAAGGACAGGCAATTTTAACTCATTCTGAGTCTGCAACTTTAATAAGTGAAAAAAATTGTGAGGTGGACTCCACAGTCAGCAAAAGCTTCCCACATAGCGCACTCCAGTGAGCAGGAAAGAAGGGTATGCGCAGGGGAACGACAAGCGTGAAGAGGCTTAACCTGATTTCCTAGTTTGTATTTCCAGCCCTGCTGACGCACGGCCGAGCAGGCTGCTCGCATGCGAGGTGCCGCGACAGGACCTCGTGCCCCGGCGCCGCCGCGCACCCTCCGCGGCACCGCGCGTCTCCAGCCCGGCCACCAGCGCGCTGCGACCCGCCGCGCACCCTCCGCGGCACCGCGCGTCTCCAGCCCGGCCACCAGCGCGCTGCGACCCGCCGCGCACCCTCCGCGGCACCGCGCGTCTCCAGCCCGGCCACCAGCGCGCTGCGACCCGCCGCTGCAGCGCGAGCGGAGGGGCAGCTCCGGCCTGACGCGCTCCTCACAGGCACTCCGCACTCACATTGTCAAATAGGCAGGTTTTCCACAAGAGAAAGGGAGGGGAGGAGAGAGTATTGTCTTTCTTTAAAAGGATAGTACATTAGTGACGATGTTTTTTTGTTAGATCCCGGTTTGTCTAGTTGGGGAATTTATGGACTTTTAAAAATAGATTTTGCCAAACAATTGTGTGGGCAACTGCTGACTTGCAGTCTGCAAGATATCTTTCCGTCAGCCTCAGGAAGATTAAAGCAGGTTCTATTTTCATCACAAGGGAGCTAAGGATGTAGGCACAAAGGAGAAATTCACTTTTTGTCCACATCAAGCTGAGCCTCTTGCCAGACGATGCAGCATTCACTGCAACAATTGCCAACATAATGTGTTGCCTTCTATAGCTCCTTCAGGTTGAAGAATAGCCTTGTACTGCTACATGTAGAGAGCAGGAGAATTTCCCAGTCCCTGGGTCTGTAGTTTAACACCAGGACAATTTCTTCCCTAATTTTGCATGCCAAAAAGCTGACAGAAAAGTAACACTGGCACACAAAGGAGTAACATCTCCCTGCATCACACGTGTGTGAGAAAGGAAATAGAGATGAAAATAAAACATCCTCTGAAAGATCACAGCATTACATATTCTTGTACCTTCTTTTAAGTCCTGATTCTAATCTCAGCAGTAAGATGCTCAGAGAGAAAAGCAAGTCACAGCCTGGTATCTACCCCTCTTAGATGGAAGCGGGGGAAAGGAGCCCTGCCAGCGTATCTGTACAAGACAAACCTTGCACTAAATAGGGCGACAGGGATTCAGGAATGAAAATGATCTTCTCAGTCATCAAATCCAGGCCCCTGGTGTCACAGGCTACAATGTGGTGCATTTCCTCTTGGAAAGCAATCACCAGCTCCCATAAGAAAAGTCCCCTGCTACCATCAGCAGCAGGCTCTTCCAGAACTTCACTGTTCATGGTCTGAACTTTCTCCAATTTTCAGCCTGCCTTTATTCATGGCTAGTTTATACCCTTTTATTCTTGTGGCAACATTGTTTTGTAGCTTGAACAGTCCTTTCCCCTCCCTGGTGTTTATCCTTCTGAAGTATTTATGGTAAGCAATCAGATCCTCTCTCTGCCTTTGTTTTGCTAGGGTATCCAAGCCAAGCTCTTTAAGTCTCCTCTCACAAGACAGGCTCTCCATTCCTCTGATCTTCTTGGTACCCATTCTAAACTAAATTTATCATTTGTGCACACAGCTGACCTGAATTGTACATAGTACTTTTGACGGGGTCACATCACTAAATAAGCCATGGAAATAGCGTAAGCAGAAGAGATATGGGACCAGATCTCTGGGATGTTCCTGTTATTCTTGAATAGATAGACTCATAAATGTATTTGGCATTTACTGCCTCAAAAGAAAGACATAAATAGATTAAAATGCAAATATTTAGACAAACAAAGACAGGAAGCTTTTCCTTTGCTTAGCAAGAAAAAAACCCATCATTTTACCCTGAACCTAAATGAAATTTCAGAGAAAAAATTTTACTGTGTAATCTACTAAACTTAAACTACAGCTGTGCTCCCATGAAATACCATCCCCCTGTTTATAACAAAGTAAGGGCTCTGTGCCACAGTTCCTATTTCAAGCCCTGATATATTTTGCATGAAGTGCAAAATGTAAAAGCAAACTTCGGGAGAAAACCAGCATCTCTATGTTAGGAGCTGTATCTTCTTCAGTTTGAGCCGACCTGTTCTGCTGCTGCCAGAGAAGCAAACACGGAGACCAAAAAGCAGAGCAGCTCACCAACTTCCTGATGAGGCAACTGAACCTCCCCCACTTGCAAGCACACTGGGACAAAGGGGTAATTACTAAGGGCCCCAAGCACAAAACTGAAGTAAACCAAACCAGGCAGTACCATACAGGTATAAATTGTATCAAGGTATGCCAAAAGTCAGCAGGATTTCAGCAACATCCCACATATGGCTGCTAACACTCGTGCCAGTTAATTAGCAGTGGCATTAAACGAGAAAAGGGTCACTGAGCAGGACACTGGGGTTAACCTTAGCCTATGTGATCTGTGCCATATGATCTTTCATTCCATCTGTTATCAACATACTTCAAGAGATGAATCCAATACTCACAATTTTGAATGAGCAGATACCATTTTTGTTACTCCGTATCATACTTCACAAGTCTCAACTATTCAGTGGCTGACTGACAGCTTGAAGAGATGCCACAAGGTTAAATGACAGCCTATCAATTTCTCAAGGGCAAGAAACCCTTTACGAGACATTCAGAGGTTTTTCCTTTTAGCATTTTTCCATTGTTTGCCTAACCTGAACCTCAAGCATACACCAGAGTTTAAGGACATGCTGCTGTAACAGAAACCATCAGTCAACAATGAAAAAAACATCTCAGAAAGATATACCATATGCCCATCCTGAAAACACATATCAATTATGGTAGTCATGTAAGTTCTCATCAGCTGTTTCTGTGGCAGAGCCACTGCCATAGTTACACCATGCCCAGTGTTGGCACCTGCTCCTGAACTCAAGCACAGCCCTCCCATCGGTTCTAGAGGGGCCTTCCACAGGCACCACTCACCACAAAGGCACCTTCCTCCTCTAACCCTGATATAAAACTTTATACCACACCAAGGACAGCACAAGAAAACTGATAGCTTCACTAGCCACAACAATGCAAGAGAAAGATGAAGCTGTGAAAATCCCTGCGCTCAAGGAGCCACTCTACTGCGCTGTGAGCGAGGGGAGCCACACAGAAACACACAGCCAGGCACAAGCAGTGCTACTTTTCCTTATAGGAGGAGACAAGTGATTTCCTGGCATACGTGCAAGTGCCTTGGAAAGTACCAGCAGGAACATATGAACATTGCCTGGTAGCTGGCAATGCCTGTGAGCATGGGACCCCCGCTGGAAGGGAAGCTGGATGGTGCCCTTAGTCCACCCAAGTGAGAGTCACTTCTGGCATGCATGCTGAGCACTGCTTCCTGCCTCGCCCTGCCTGGCACCCAGACCGTATAGGATAGGAGCTGGACAAACATCAACAGCAGCTTTTTATCAGCCACTGGAAATAGGGCCAGTGAGTATCAGCAAGTCATTAATCTGGTGTTATGTTGTAGGTTAAAATGTCCTTCTGTTTAGACCTTATTGTCAAAGTCTTCTGTTTCTTCAGCATCATGATTTACTGTTTGGAGCAATGTAACTTCATGTCACTGTCACTTTTGCTGCATGTGTTCTGCTCTTTGCCTCTGAGACATCTTGACACATCGATACACAAAACAGAGATGCAAAGATGGTTGCAAATATTGCACTAGGATCCATTCCTAAAAAGTTGAAGAGAATCTAACACAACTAATTACACATGTACAAGGAAGAGATTGATGTGAGAAATTCATAGAGAAAAAATACTGCATTAATAAATTAAGAGCTGCAAAACCTGTCTAAAGTTCAGCTGTATCGACTGCTAGAACATCTGAATGATTGCTATAATTACTGTAGATACCAGTGCCACTTTGCAATATGGCCTCTTGTGCCTGTATTGTCTTTCCCATCTTTGCAGCTGCATTACAGCTTCAAATGCAACTGTTGCTGAATTTAAGCTGGAGTGCCTGGAAGGCAAGCGCTGTATTTTATACTGCTATGCTTCTGGTACTTAATTGGGTCCTAAACTAAATATGCTGAATATATACTTAATTAAATGTGCTTAAGAAATATTCTAGGTGCATTAAGAAAAGATTTGTTTGGTCAACTAAGATGTTTTGCAACTGTAATTGCATTATTGTTATTGGCATTTCTAAATCACTCTCTGCATCTCCTTTGGAATAAATGTCTTAGTAGCTCAACAGTATAATGTATTGCTGTGCTACAAAACTGGAGGAACACATTATATATTCATGTACACTTGGCTTTAACCACTTACAGTATAACAATGAAGTAAGGATTATTATGCAGTAAGTTTGCTGAACCATCATCCTTTTAAACCATAAATATACTTGGCATATACCACAACATCCACCCAGTAAGAAATTGGGTAAACAGAACTCACTTATATTTTGAAATTGAATGGACAGTTAAAACTGAATTAACTGGGCAAATAATAGCATTTCAAAAATATAAAGCATAGTTCACAAACTATGGTATAACACAGCCTATTTCTCTTGCAGTACAGACAAGAGAGAGTTAGTATCATGCATGTTCCTGACACCTATACATTGATTCAAAACTAGGTTTTGATAGTGGTCTTAAATAGCTAAAATTATAAAAAGATATAAAGTCCTTTTATATTAAATTTTCTGAAACATCATCAACACTGCAGCAGAGCAAGGGAAATCCAAATCCATTTTATCAGCTTCTAAATGTAACATATATTATCTGCGTGATATCTTCTGTCAAACTGTATCCAGGACGTTTACTTTCTCAAAAACCACAGTCAAAAACAAAACCAAGGAACACAGGACATTAGAACCAAAAAGGGATGGCCTTTAGAACAAACTGACAATACTGAATGTGGATAGGAAAAAAAAGCATGCTTAAATCTGGCACTCTAGCAGCTTTGTAATGTACAGGGATTTTTCACTGTTTCTGTGTATTGCAGTTTTGGTAATAGGCAAATCCCAGGCATATGCTTGCATAACACAAAACATATTTGGTTTTAGCATTAATAATTTCTTTAATTACTTTTTTATCACTTGTGTAATATTTGAAATTTTCACTTACATCTTTCGTGTTTTATACTTTTTAACCTCTTGAGAACCTTCTCTTCAATATTTTGGGGTATTTCACGTGGCATGAACTACTAATAGCTACAGTGTAAATTAGCTGACAAGATTCAAGTTCAGAAGGCATGGAAGGAATCCTGCTGTATGTGGTAGATCTCTTGACAACAGATCTGATTCTGTATGGTGTCTGGCGGAGTGGGACAGACCATGCCCCAGTCCAGCAAAGCTTTTAAGCACACACTTAACTTTACGCATACGATTACTTTAAATTACTTCAATAGGATTATTCACATACTTAAATTAAATGCTCTTCTGGATTTCAGCCTTTATGCATGGCACACAGTCTGTCTCTGCAGGGGCTCCCAAAATGCAGAGGGCATGTGGGAGAGGAGAATGAGGCACCTGTAGGTATTTTCAGGACCTCATATGCACCCAGGTGAGACAAGGTAAAGATGTCTTTTAACATCAGTTGGAAGCTGCAGCTGCTTTCCATTGCCGTGATGGGTGCCTCCAGGGTGTTTTTTTTTAAAGCCTATTAAAAATGTATTCATAGAAAGTCATCCTTTTGTAGAAATAGAGTTATTGATCAGAAATCTCTCTTTTCAACTCACATTTTATCCAGACAAAACCCATTCTTCTTATGAAGCTACTCACTTCATTGTTTGGTACTGGATGCTTTTCAATAATTTTGGGACAGGGAGGTGGTAGTTTGCCAAGACAAGACAAAAAAAAAAGCCCATCTGCTGTTAAGAGGAAAACCTTGCCTGTGTGGTCTGATTTTCAGGACTTAGGAGTATTAAAAAAAGCTTTTATTTTATTTTTATTTTGCTTAAGACAGAGTAGTATAGAGTATACTATTTCATGACCAGCTTTTGACTCCTGATTGTCCACAGCAGCCCCGTTACGCACTTGTGCAGACCTTGGCAGACTAAAGGCTGGATGGAGCTGGGAAAGGAAGCTGCCCTTTAAATAGACAGCACAACTGCACATAGGTTGTTTTGGGATTTACGTGGCAATCCCTGTAACTATATTAATGGGAATTTAGGTGTAAAGAGATACCATCAATCCAAAGAGAGGGGAAAAAATCGTTGATGTTTCTTTAGCATCAGGATCAAGAAAGAACAACAGCATGCATATGGTAGCTTTCACAGGTAGAATGAAATAAAAAACCCTTTTATCTTAATATACTTAATTTCTCCCAATGAGAATTACCATGTTGAAAATGGTTCTACAAAACAAAGACATGTAACCATTGCTGCTCATGGTGGTTTAAAGTCGAGCTTTATCTGTGTCAACACTTTAAAGTAGAGAGAATGAAGGTGTTTGTTAATTTTGTACTACTGAAGATCCCAGAAACCTGCAAGGATCCGTAAGATCCTTCACTATTTATGGAGTGTGCCAAAAGACCACGTTGTATTCCCAACCCTGAGGCAGAATCATACGGTTTTGCTGCAGTCTTGGTACTTTCACTGTGTGTCACTGTGCATCAGCATTAGCTGAAGAACCGAGAGCAAGGCTAACGGCAGCGAGAAAAGTAGAATCAGTGATTTTTTTTCTGAAACATCACATCTCTTTTCCATATATTAGGAAAAGGTTATGCTCCTTTTGCTCGTAATTATAAAACAAGAATGTTAATACTACAAAGGTTCAGCATAAATCAATTTCAAACTGCTAAATTTATTAGGCAGTGCTTGTAATGAATTATCTGGAATGGGTAACAAATCCAAGGCTAGGATTTTTTGCTGATACTTTCTAATTGTATCAAAACCACTAGATAACATTTATGTTTCTATTAAGAACTGCTAATTTTTTTGCACCTTACAACCCTTGGAAATACATGTTCTTATCTGCAGTGAATACTAAACAAAACTGATTTATATGACTAGAATTGTGTTTTAAATGAATAAAAATTACTTATGATGGCATAAAAATCTCAAACTAAATTATATTTAGAATTTTTAAATGTGCAGGGGAGCTATTTTAAAGGCTATCCTAGATTAACAGTGGTTACTACTCCTGTTCTTGTAATTATTGTTACTATTAGTATTAGTAGCATTATCATAATAATATAAAAAGAAGGGGTGCAAAAAAAAAAACCAAACCAGAAATCCTTGAAGTGGCCTTGTTTAGGGTCTGAACCAATGCCTACTAAAGATATTAAAGAGGTCTCAACAAATATTTCAGATAAACTATTAAGAATGAATCAAAAGATCATGGTGATTTATTTTCAATTATATAATGGTATTTTTAAGAGTACTGATAAATTTCTATTATACAAATATATACATACGTACATATATATATATGCATTTCTAGTTTACAGTTAAAGCTTGCATACAGCAGTCCACAGAAAATCCCTTTAATTAAAAGATAGTCCAGCATGCTGGCTAGGCTTTCCCATCTGAAGCAGATGGGAAAGCAGTCCTATAGAAGAAAGAAGGAAAGGAGAGGGGAGGGAGAAAATACATTTTTCTATCTGATGTAATGTTTTACTGCAACACTTTCATTCATACGTGGATATTTTAAAATATATTTTAAAAGATAGAGAATATTTCTGTTAAAATGCAAACGTATAGGTATTTTTATCTTGATGCACAGGAGTTGTGCAGAAATCTCAGGAGTTCTAATGAGAAGATACCTGACCAGTTTGTTGCAGGGGTATGTCCAAAACCCAAAACTACTGTAGCTCATGTTCCAGCAATGGCAGTTATCTGTTGAGCAGACTGATAGGAAGAAAATATACAATATGAAGAAATCTTCCTTCTCTGTCTGATCAGAGAAGAAATGTAAATAAATGCCATCATGGTGATCGAAGGGGAGGTATCACACACCATGTGGTCACACAGAATGAACTCCACAGAGAGTGAGAAGCTCCTGTTTTTGACAATGAACTAGGCAGGCAACTGAGGGGACACCTGGTCATTTAAAATGCAGCAGGATTGGAATGTCAGGCTCATTCGCCAAATTGCTGCTGCAGTTCGGAGCCAGAAGAAGTAAAATGTGTGTTTCCCTTATGCATTTCAGCTGTTGTGCTGTATCAGAAGGCACTCTGACCTGGAATGTGAACACAAGCCCAAAGCATTGCCCTGGATTGTTTTCCCACAGTTCCTACCAGCTTTCACACTGCAAAAACCCATCTGACAAATACTGCCATTAGTGCATTACCTTCAAATTAGGACTAATAAACTCCTGTCCCAGCTTGATATAAAACAACTCATACTTTTTTGTAATTTCATAAAGCACAGTGTTAATTCCAGCAATTGCATGGGCAGATGACCAACTTGTGGGGATGGTAAGTACATCCAACCTGTAAAGCCCAGCACGTACTGATAATGGAGAAAAGCCTGCAGTTTTTCTTTGTTTGCCCCAACTCACATCAGCAGTATACATCACCCAGAGAAGTCACTTCCTGCCTTTTGTTTCAGCAATTCTTTCAACTCCTCCAAAAGCTGACTATACAAACAGTGCCTGACAGAGACGACTGGCACCTCACACAACCTTCTCATTACTCCTTATCCTCCCAGTCAGAACCACAGCACGACATTTTGGTGCCCTTGGCATCTTCCACCCAATGCTTGATCTGTCTGGGCTGCTCCCATCTCCTGCAGTACCGCTCACCTGGCCCCGTGGCATCATCTTGTGTACTCTTGGTGCCCCACTCAACCTATTCTTGATACAGTTCTGCCACTTCTCACCAACAGCTGGTCTCACTTAAGATCAGAAAGTCCCAGTTAAGTCTCTTTCCATGCACAGACACTGCTCACACGCTTTCACACTTTTTGTGGGGAAAACCTCTTCACTATTCAGATGCGTGTTCTACAAGTGAATATCCAAATGCAATGGCATTCATCAGAGGGAGTTACGGGAAACATTTGCATTAATTATGCTTCTGTCTAAATTGGTTACTAGTCTTAGATTATAGTTAAACTACCAGAAGGATTTCTAAAACAATAGATTTTTTTGCTACTTAGTGGTTTTTATCAGACAGATAATGGGAGACAAGAAATAAATAAACTCAAGGAGGTACAATTACATCATCTTACTCTTTCAGCATGATAAAGAAAATGGTATTCACTTCCCTCCCCAGAGTGCTGTGAGGCTTATTCCATTAAGGTTTGTCAAGTGCTTGGCTGGAAGGCCCTGTAAGTGCATGGTGTTATTAGTAAATATTAAATAGAAAACTGGATTCTAATTATCAGGATAAACAGGCTAAGTTCTGCTTGGCTAAATGCACTTGGGAGAGGAACCCAAGACCACCAGCCTGCTGTAGCACTGTGCATCCTTCTCAGATCCAACTCCTCTTAGCCTCCAAAAGATCAGGTTTGCTCAGGTGCAAACCCACCAGAACTAAAATTCATCATCCCTATCCCTTCCCCAACACTGAATAAAAATTTTACTTCCACTTTAGGGTGTATTATGCATAGTAGATTGATGTAACTTATTTTTCAGGCATCCCCGCACCTGCTTATCACCATGTACAGCTGGGACAGAAACACAGCACACAGGTAAAGCACACAGGACTCTGTTCCTTCACGTAGTGGGGGTCCCTGCCCCTCTGAGTACACAGTCTCCTCTGTCACTGGGCTTATGACTGCCTTGCCCCTTACATCCCAGCACCAGAAGGAAATTCCCGTTTCATTGTCTTTCTGCCTTTTGCCACAACAGAGAAAGAAAAACACCCTGTAAACATTTCACCGTAGATAAAAGACACATATAAAGCATTTCTGTTACACTGCATTTTGAGATAAAACTGCCCTTAATATCATGTGTGGGTAAAGGTCTAAAATATTTTTGTATTGATCACTCATGATTAAAACTAATGTCATCTGGTAGCTTTGGTGGTGTTTTTTTTTTCCTTTGCTGTCAAGTCAAGCCTGTGCTGGGCACAGCCATCATGGGCTTTACATCTTCCTGAGCATGCTATGCAGTCTGATGGCATCTCTTGCATAAAAGGCAAAGACTGACAGGGATTCAAAGGACACACAATTGCTGCAGTAAAGAAGCTTCTTTCACATCAGGGGAAAAAGGTGGGGATGGATAAAGCTGTGGAAAATAACAGTTCTGACGGGTAGAATAGGAATCCTAGTAAAGACAGAAGGTCCTTCACAAACAGGGTCATCTGGTTTTTGGGGAGTGATAATTTGATAAATGTCCTTTAAAGGGAGCCAGGCAACCTATGCCTACATGACTTCTCCCAAAGACTGCACACAATAGAGAGTATCCAGACTGCAGCTAAGGTGTATTAGCTAGTTCCTAGTCACGTATTTTGGCTGAAAGGAACTGCCTTCACTGTGCTCAGCATTAACAACTTGACCACTGCAAACGTAACACGTTTTTTCCTACCAGGAGTAAGGTCAGAGATACTTTGAAAATATAAATTTTGGATTACAGTGGCCTCTCCCTAGTGGGGACTACTAACTGAAAAGCAACACTTGCAAGACTGATGGTTTGGACTTTCATACAAAAATCCCCTACTGGAAACCAGGATTTGAAACACCAACAAAACAACTGGAAGCACAAACATTAGGTGTGATAGTTTGCAACCTTTCTACCTCTCTTCCCCAAAACCCGTAGCAACAGGCTGAATTCAAACAAACAAACAAACAAACAAAGTCTGTGAAGACTTAACATCAGACTCCATCAATAATCTGCACTGAGTGATTCTCAGAATGGAAGACTTCCAGACACACCCCTTCCCAACTGCGATGGAGGGAGACTGGGAAGCCTGTTTCAGGCACACCCTGGTAGCCAAGCTACATGGAGAGCTTGGTTTTAGGAGAGAAATCGCCATGGAATGCCCTTTTATTATGTTCTCTATTCATGTAGTAGCTATAGATTCACTACAGCCCTTGCAAGCGAGCCCTTGTTCTGCAGCTTCGACGTGGTTAGGCATGAGCTGAGGCATCCTGAAATGGTGGCACCATCTCCTGCTTTTCAGAAACCACCTTCCAACACTAAGCAGCCTGAATTGGGAGTATGGACTGAATTGGAACCATGCAATTTTTAATGCGTCTACTTATTGAATTTTTAATCTGCAGATTATTGACTGTATGGACTGTAATGGCTTTGAACAACAGGGTGAGTGTGTATGCCAGACATCTGAAGTAATTCTATGTGAAAAGAGATGGCAAATTGCTGGAGCCTTTAATTACACAATTATTTAATAGTATTAAGGGCGGGCCTGAAAAAACAGAATACTCTTCCCCTGCACATTTATCTACATCTCAATAAAACGAAATGCGATTTGTGTGAGGGGAAGGGAGCAGTGGCTCTAATTTATATAACTGGTATGCAACATCACTGAATGAGTTGGTATGAAAAGATGGACCATAAAGAAGTGATGGTTTCAGTCCATGGGATTTTAACACTTTTTGCTTCTGTGATCCTATAAACCCTCAACATCAGGAAGCCATTAAATGAAAAGTACTTAGTTTTCTGATCTGCCTTTTCCTACACATATGACGACCATAAGAAGAATGATGCTGTCACTGATCCCCACATCTGTCTGCATATTGCATGCTTTATAGATACAGGGCCTGCTGCCGCCTCAGAAATGGGGACTCCTAGGTTTTTTTGGGCAGGCTCTTGACAGCACATTCAGCACGCAAATCAATTCTCAGTGAAGCAGCAGCAGCCATGGGCTGGCCTCTTCACCACAGCCAGCCCGTGTCATGCCAGGCACTCCTTCCCTCCCTGGCAGCAGGGTACTGCTCTTCTTTTCTTTCCTCATGATTTTATTTGGAAACAAAAAGAAACAACATCCTGTCATCGAACATCAGTAAGGCGTAATTATTACAGCTATGTTTTACCTACCACAGTGAACATTATTACTATGTGAAGATCACAAATATCAAGCCTCCAGGAATGTCACATGAGAATGTCATAAGTAAGCCTATGTCTAAAATAAACACTGAGAAAAACCCTTCTCAAAACCACTCTGTCTACCTACATGCAAATGTGTGTTACTAAGGGCTGTTCTTTACAAGATTGGAGAAATAACTTGTGGAAGAAGAAGTCAGTTATTTCAGGAGCAAAAACAGCAACTTGTGCAGAGCTAACATTCTGCCATGACTTCTCGCAGACTGGTGCTGTTGGAAGAAGCCCTGAATACCGGCAGGCTACAGCTCAGCTGAAACACACTGCAGCTGCTCAGGATGTGCTGCCATCAGAAACAGGTCTGAGGCCTGGCTCTTCTCTCTTTCATGTCACCAGCTACAAGCCTGACTCGTATTTCTTCTGCCCTTTGCCAACAGCCACATCTCAGGCAGGGAACTCAGAGCTCCATGACAAAAAGCACCTTTGCTAAAATTTAAATAAACCGTGCCCAACAAATGAATTTAAAACAAGTAAGTGTCAGTGGCTGTTCAGATAGATACATTTTTACTCACTGCTGACCAGCTCATGCATTTAGGTCTAGCAGTGTTGAAAGAAGACACAGGAATACATACCCCACTGGAAACGGAAATGGCACACAGCAGGACAGGGCTTGTCAGTGCCACGATGAGCCAGGGAAAGGAATTTTACAAATTCCTTTCAATGTCAGGTCCTTAACTTTGCAGTGTCAGTTCTGTATGCTGAAGTTTTGTTTCATGCCCTATATATATATTCCTCTTTCATAGAGAGAAGGCTGGTGACTGTGCTTACTATTCTTGGAGTGCTGTCGTGAATGGGTGGAATACTAAGAGAACCACATCTGAAAATATACACTCACAACGTCTTATCAGTATTGGACATACATAATTTTTTCTTGCAAAGTTTTTGCTATGAAATTGGTTGTCACACAAATTCATGTGCTTCTCCTTGCTGCTTTTTTTTTTAAACCCGCTACATTACTATATTTTTTGATGTCCATTTTAATGTTCCTTAAAGATAAAGCCAACCGTCTATACTAAAATTTCATGCACCCTTTTCTTTGGTTGAACAGAACTGCATTCTCACTACACAGTAGTATTTCACATACATTTCAGTAACTGGGTACACTCCACACAGTTGAAAATATCCACCTGTAAGCATGCAATATTTCTGCCTTAATCGAATGTAAATGCAACCTTCCCCAACACACCTTCTCTAGGTGAAAGGAAGTGCAAGCTCCTTTGATGTAGAGCACCACTGTTTAATTTGCTACCGTGGGAAGTAAGGATGGTTTAGTTCAATAACTGAAACACTGCCCCTCACTTTGGTCTACCCTTGGAAAACTGAAATGTAAGACTGAAAAGAGTTTCTCTCAGCAAAAGTTTTGGATAAATTGTAATTTATTGAAATAATAATACCAGCATTTATCTTTTGATACAGAGACTTCACGGAATGGTTTACAGGAACAGAATATATGGAAGTTTGAAGTGTTCATGGAGAAACACAACTTGGAAACTAGCACTGATGGTCCACCAAGCATACTGTTCTTTTAGTGACTCCATTTTTGAGCTGAAACGTAATTCACTACAGGTTTTCAACCCACTGTAAATGAGACAATGGCAGCATTAGTTTGCAGTTTTGTTTGAAAACATGAACTATTATTGATTACATTTGGAAATGCTGAACAATGAACCAGTAACTCCAATCAATAGCATTTTAATCTCTTGAGTTGAGCAAGGTGCTCAACCAAGCCTTTACATGCTCTTTGTAAGACTCACGTGGAAGTGACTGGAGCACAGTGCAAAAACTGCAGCGCTCAGAGCAGAGACCTAGGTAAGCAATGCAGAAGAAACCACCAAAAATAAGCTATTTAGTGTGCTGAGGGTCTGAAAATGAGGACTGTGTTGAGCATTGTGCATATTAAAGTTTTTTGTGGAGGCTGGCTGGGATCACACCAGCTTTGATAAAGCAGGGCCAAGAAAAGATGTACAGGCTTCAGTCAGAGAGGAGCAAAACACAGGTGCCTTCCAGAAAAAATTTAATGTAAAGGACTTGGAGTAGAGCTGGCCACCACTAGGTCCCAGGATGACAATGATGGTGACGATGATGACGATGATACTAATAACAGCAGAACCACTGCCACATTCTTCATTATAGAATAGATACTGAAGCAACCAAAGCCATCTAACATGCAAGTGAAAGTTGTTTTCTTTAAAAGTGAAGAAGGGGAGAGCTGCTTCTGCATCAAGACATAGCTACTCTGATTTCAGAAAATAGGTACATTGGACACAGCAGTCAGCAAGGCACCTGAGAGAAACCATGAGAAACCAAAGAATTAAGACAGCTGAAGCACAATGGAAAGACACAGTGCTCTATTAATAATGCTCACCTTTGAAGAAGCATGATAGAACCATGGCATTTAATATCACTGCTTATCACAAGCATCTCAAGAGATTCCAGCTCTTTTAATGTATGTCTTATAAAAGAAACACCACTGAAGATTGCTGACTTCCATGTTTTTCTACTGTTAACAGCTGCCTTTCAGGCAAGATCCCACGAAGATTTCCTCTTCCACATTTAACTGACTGTGGATTTCCACGTTTAATTGAATAGGACTCAACAGCAGGAGCAGAGAGAGTTCAAATTGTCCCTTTGGGGATTCGCTCAGGAGAAATTACTCATTCATGCCATGACATTTTGAGGGAATATCATAATGTCATTTTGGACACAATGTCATAACTTAGAAGTACAGAAGAATAAGATGGAAACATCAATTAAGATAAAAGAAAGGGTCTAAAAATTCACAGTTTGCCCTGTGTCCCTCCTTTCGCAGGGAAGTCCCAGTCTGAAAATGGCTGCTGTGCATCTGAAGTCACTACATGCATTCACCACTGGGTCAGCATCATCACCCGTGACAGGGTCACCCACAGGCTGTATCCTGCTGACTCCTGTTCACCCCAGCCACTCCAAAATCCTGCATGGCAGAACACAAGACAGCAGTGCTATGGAGACCAGTATAGTAGGAGACTGGTACTGGCCAGGTCTGGCCCTTTCCCACAGCACAACATTGTGAAACAGAACTGATGTGCACATGGTGGGTAGAGAGGTGGGCTATGATGGTAGCACAGGGTGAGACTAGAATGCAAAACGTTTCTATACACAGATACATACATTAATAAGTATATGTACATGTATACATAAATATGTTTGTGTGTAAATATAAATATAAATATATAAAGGATCCAGACAGTTATTCTTCTGATTCTGTGTCATGTGCTGATACTGAATTACGTTAGCAATACCACTCTACAGCATAATATTGCATTCTAAAACCACAGAAAATACATGTGCTAAGTAAGGCAGATGCAGAACTGTCATGGGAAGGCCGGAAGTTTGATGCCTTCAATACAGAGATACAGCATCTCAGAGACAACCCACCACGTCCTGTATGTCCTTTGTGAGAACAAAGGCTTGAAACCCCTTCCAAAAATACTCCTTTCATAGCTGATAAGCAGGGAGGTAAAAGCGGGGAGGAATGTCCTAGCAGGTTATGGCTTGAGGAGAAAGTTGACTCAACACTAGCCTGCATGTGGAAGACTGTATCATAATCCTCTCTCTCTCTCTGTCTTCAACCTGCTATCTGACTTAATTAGATATAAATGTAAATAAGAATCAATTGTTTTCATCATGATTAAATATGTTAAAATGAATCCATCTGTTTATGTGGTAATCAAACTTCATGGAACAAGAGTTTAAGTTTGCAAAAATACAAACCAGTGCTAAGCAACACCTTTATGTTTGGTGTCTGATTTTAAAGTACCGATTACTTCATACATTATTTCACCTACCATGTAAATTTCCACTTTTCATGTATTACAGCTGCTATGCCAACATTAAAAAGGCACTAAACATTTTGCCACAGTGCACTGAATGGCATCAATTAGAAAAGTTTCAATAAATTTTTGTAGAAAGGCTCTTTCCAGGTTGAATGGACTGCCCAGCACCACTGCCACCCATCCTGACTGCCCCACTGACAAGCCGAGCAGTGGGAACCACCAGAGGACAACACGCTCCTGACCTCCATGAGCAGCTCTTTGCAAAGAGCTTAACCAGGAAAGTAAACTTTCACACTAGGGTTTTGTCTTCAGGAAATTATAATTATTCCGTTTTTCAGTTACTGCTGCCACTTCAATTCATTTAGCAGTAGGCTTTTTAGATTACAGTCCATTTATTATCAATGGGTTTTTTGCACAGAAGGTTACAGCGGTTTATTAATCCATCAACGGGCTCCCTAAAAATATGATCAATGATGCTGTATGAAATGTCATTCTTTATACACTTTAGGAGGTTTGGCAATTAGCACTTCAAAACATGACTGTACTGAAGGTTTAAAAAACAGTTGTACAGAAAAAAACCAGAATCATATCCCTGAAGAGTTCTGCTGAATTAGAAGAAAACACTGTAAATCTTAACACCTGACAACACTACTTTTATAAAATTATTCTAAAAATGCATGTTATTTGCAAAAGTTATTAAAAAAAAGTGTTAGAGTTAGGATTTGATTAATGAGAATGTGTCTAGAGCAACTCCATACTGCTGTGGTTTCTCAGAGTCATGTTTCAGACGTACCTGAAAGCTGGGAAGCACTGCTATTTTCCAAAGCATCTTTTTAAAAGAAAACAATCTGACAGGGCTGCTTGCTCAATACAGTGTGGCTATGAACCAGGCAAGGCTATGAAACACATTATAGTTCACTTTTCTTGGATGAGGAGAGGCTCTTCAATTATAAAAGTGTAAACAGGTGAAGACTGAATCACGGCAGTGGAAGTCCCATGAATACATGTCTCATCACTCACTGCACACAGTGTGCAGAGGCAGCAGCAAGCAACACCTTGCCACAAGGTGAGAGAGAGTTAATGTTATCCACCCTCCTGTGCAGCATTCATGTTACATTCAAAGGACAGCACACTCCTCTGAGCCTGGTTTTAAGAATACCACTTACTGTAGCAGCGTGCCAAATATTTTGGTTGATATTTAAATAATTCATGAATGCTAAACTCATCTCTTTTTTTTAATAGAAGAATAAAACCGTCATATTCAGAAGCTGACCTTTTTACTCTGCTATATAAACCCATTAACAATACAGAAAAACATATCCCCAACATAAAAAGCTTTGAAATATCAATTTAAAGGCTACTTTCTGCTATATCCTTTATTGTAAATGCTACCAAGAAAAAAGCAGAAACCAAAAATCAATTTTTAATATATTTCTTCCTACCACAGGGCATCGGAAACATTAATGGTTTCTATATCTACATGGCTACTCTTACAAGCTCTGCTCTTCCCACATTCGCCTTTAAAACATGATTAATGTATGTTTGCATATATATTTGAAGTACTTCTGGATGTAAATTAATTAACAGTAACACAGTATAAACAAATTTCCTATTGTCTGATTACCCAGAATAACGGTTTGATATTTATATAGCTGCTGCAACTTAGGCAAGAGAAAATGTTGCACATTTTTGCTTAGCTAACTGGATTGCAAACAAACGGGGAATCCAGGCACAAACCAGACTTTTGAAGTTACGTTTTGAAGCCTCTGCTGTTCTGCAGAACTCAAGTACCTCTAGTACAGATATTTTTTGGGAAAGATTTCTGCCTTTAAACTTCCAATGGTCACGGAACAACTCACTAAGTTGTAAAAGTTCCACTGAAAACAGGCATCACAATAAAATTATCAAGCAGTAGCTAAACTGAAGGGAGTGCATATGAGCGATGGTTATGAACAGCCTTGTGCAATCGGAGCGTGGAAAAGCTCCCTTTCTTTTTCTTCTTTCTGGTGCTTCTGAAAAGTCTCGCCTTTCTATCATAAACCCATACACACAGACACTTCTGCATAATTGCTATGTTCCATATTTTAAATCAAATTTCATCCCTTTGCTCCCAGTTACTCCAATTGCCAGGCTTTCTTTGCCACTATTGCTCAACCCACTCCATCATATTTTTGGAGATGAGGGTGGAAATTTTCTTTGTAATCAACAAAGAGTAGATGCCTTTGAAAGCCTGCACAGAGGGAGATCTGGATTAGGAATCTAATTAATTAGGGATTAGGAACCTAAATTACATGGACTTCTCTTCTGTTCATAATGTACGTATTTACTTCAGGAGGACTAGTTCACTATGAGCTTAAATCATGAGGGCAAGATATAATCTAGATATTTTCCCTAGGTTCACGTCACGTCCTCTATCACAGGTTTCCTGAGACATTTTTCTTCCTCTCTTTCCAGATCAGCAATATGGTATATATGTGTATGTTATTAAAATAATACCACATGCAAATCAGTAATATAAATCTCAGCCTAGAAGTAGCACACTAGACTGAAAAGCAGAAAAGACAGCTGGAGAACATTGAGAGGCTGTGAAACCATTGCAGAAAATCATTAATCTATGTTTGCTTGGGCTTCAGGTTTTTCTCTTTTACCTACTTTCAAATAGCATCAACCTTTTCAATTTGTCCCACACTCAGAAGTGTTGGTCAATCTACTGGCTGGCTTGCGGAAAAGACTAATCCCGGTATTATTGGAAAAATCTATGTGAAAATCTCAGTATTTCATAAATATACTGTGGTACTGTTACAGTAATACTGCAGTATTACAGAAGCATGAGAGAAAATTTTCCAGTTACCTGTAAACACATAATTTAAACTCCACAGTGTTGCACATGTAAAAGCCTCTTCTCCAATCAACTAGAACAGACTTGGCTCTACAAATGCAAACTGGGTAACTATTATTCTTAAGATATAAAAAAGAATCAATGATATAACCAACTTTTGATTTCATAGGAAAACTATCAAAGCATGTCACGTCATTTTAAAATGATCTTTTAAGTGTTAAAACAAACAGCAGAAACCTCCATGGCCATGAAAAGTGTTTTTTGTTCCTTTTTAGAGAAGGAAGGCAGTAATCCCAGGGATTTACAACTAATTGTATAGTTTCACAACTGGATAATTGGAATAAGTAAAAGTCTATTTAAACTATCTCACATTTGTCAGGTCAGTGCTGTCAGCTGCAAACTCCACTCAGGGTATCACAGTTGCTTTCCAAATACTGCTGCATACCGCAAATACTGTTGGAACACCTTGGTGCGTCATGGTAAGTTAAGGACAGACTTGTCCTTATGATAATCAAGTTTTAATGATAATCAAAATGTAGATTTTATTTTTGCCATGATCACTGTCAGGCTGCAGACATGGGAATATGCCTGTGGGAATCCCTATTGAGCCCCTGTAACAGAGACCTATATCTGACAGTAATGAGGGAACAAAGTGTTCCTAAAACAACGTGGAAAATGTGAAGTCTCTCAAGAGAAAAAAGATTTAATTCACTTTTTCATGTTAATCGTTGCTACCTATTGATGTCCTAAACCTGCTGCTGAATATTAGGGAATTCAGAGTAAAAAACCATAAGGTAAAGCTTTTACCAGCATGTATCTGAGCATTAACTGAAATGCCTTAAGGCAGGGGAAAACTGCTTCTGAAACATTTACATGAGATGAATAGAGCTTGGATAAGGAAAAAAAAGGGGTACTCGTAATAGTTTTTCTTATAGCTATCCCCATCAGTTAGTCTTTAAATGCAGTGACTTTTTTACTTAAATTCTCAGAACTAAAGCCCTTTGTAAAGAACCGCAAGATCTGAGAAAATATGGCTGGATGAAATACCCCAGAACTATTTTTAACAAAATAGCGCCTATAGGATTGGTCTTTTTAATGGCAGGTTTACAAGGCACTGGGTTTGGGGGTTTTTCTATTGAAGGCTCTCACAGAGTGTTTGTCAGGAAGCCTTTGGGGATACGTAATTTAGGTACATCATCCTCTGTGTACAGTACACACAACACCAAACATGCAATTATGACTGAATCTTAATCTTCCTTCCACTCTATCTTCTGAATAATAGCCTGTGTTATTACAGAAAACCATTTTTTACTGCAAATGAGGTCATATGCCCAGATAATTTCCCTTCACTCCATTTTGCCTGCAGTCCTGGTGAGCCACATCAGGTCCCAGGTAATATGGGAGACACAGCCTGCCCCCAGTTCCCTGTGGGGCACGGGGCAGATGCCATGCTTCTCAGCAGGGAAGGATGGTGAGGGACTGGCTGGAAAGCACTAACACCCGCCCCATGGAAGCAGACTTTGGGGAGGAAATTCTAATTCTGGGGGGAATTCCAATTTTGTTTTTTCAGAAGTAATGTGTCACTCACTGAAGTGTAGTAACTGCTGTCTGCTGGCCCCTGATAAAAGCCGGTTTTGGGACCATTACGCTTTGGGCAGCCTAGCATAGGCTGGTCTCACCCACACGCTTTTTAAGTCTGCTTTTCTAGCTACTGCCTGTCACCTCTCTTGTCACTAGCATGTGCCACATATATCCACATGTTCATGCCACAGATGATGGGAATGGCAGTGCCTGGGTGAGAGTGGATGTGGCTGGAAGCTGCAAGGCCAAAACTGATAAAACTCCTTGGGAGCAAACTTCTGATTGCTCTTAGTGCAGAGATTTTCCATGGGTCCCGGCACCAGGATCCCAGCAGGGTCCTCCCCTTCTGGGGGAAACAAGGCTCTGAAGTTGTAATCTCATTTAAAGCTCCCAGCAGGGAACTCATTGCCCTCCCAAGCAACTCATTGTCACAGAAGTTTGGGATCTGACGCCTGAGGAAGAGTGGCCAATTTCTCCTCTGAATTTTTTGGGATCATCTTTTAACCCTGGCATCTCAGCTTGCCTTTTTTGCCTCGATTAAGGAGCTATCTGCTATCGAAGGTATCGTCTTCAGGTAATACCTTGTAGACCATCATCACATCATCTCACATCCTCCTCTTGGACAAAGTAAGTAGATTGAGCTTCCTAAGTCTGTAATTGTAGGACCTATTTTCCAGAGATTGAGTGAATTTGCTACCGACTTTATTGCTGTCAGGATTTACTCTCAGAGCCTCAGCGGGGGTAAGTTCTGCGCTCAGAGAGGTCAGAAGAAAATGTAGCTAAACCATTGCTGAGATTTTCTGATTCCAAGTATCTCCTGCAAATCTCTCACTGTACACTAACTATTTTGCAATCTGCTTTAATTGAGGCTTAGCAATCAGAAGGAAAAAAATCTTTGAAGTTTAACAATTCAATAGTGTGTGAAAATGTTAAATGCTAAGCCCTTTTGTATAAGCCTTATTCTATTCGTTAACAAATTTTCAATATATGAAACAGCTTGTTCAAAGCAGATAAAGAAAAAAAGACTGGCATGGATAATACCTTGTGGCTAGCACACTTCTTAAATTCAGTTATTTACCAAATGTTGTGCTGGTGACAGTGAAGTGCTTGGCAAAAGCCAGACCATAAATCATATAAAATTACACTCCCATGCAACCTTAAATTTTGCATTTGAATTGTCTTTAAACAGATCCTGCCAGTGCTATAGCCTAAAATATGCAATATAGTTCTAGATAACAGTAAAACAAACAGAGGTCAGAAAAGAGCAGTAAGAATTATGGTTGGATTTTTTTCCTCCCAGGGCAGTGCATTTTATGCCTTTGAAATAGTGAGTGGGCAAAATGGAGCCTCCCTGTACTGCCCGCTGGACCAGTCCCTCAGTACAGCTCCTGTCTGGAGTGGCTCCTGGCAGGGAAGGACATACAGGAAAATAATGGATATTTTCATGGCTGAAGATTTGGCATGTGACAAATCATACCAAAGATCCTAATATTTGAGAAGCCTGGGGCTGCTTTATTTCCCCAAGAGCTGGGCAGAGAGCTACAACAATATACTATACCTACAGCATATGGAAGGAAGTACAACGCACTAACCATGGGTTACATTTATAACGGTTTTTTGGACGTAACTTTTTTTCATGTTTTGGTCGGTTTTTGTTGGCAAGAATGTACTTGTGCAATCCTGCCTGGGTCCACATGAAACATATGCCACCCAGGCTAGTTTTCAGCACCTGAGTACTTCCACAACCAACTGAACTTGATACATAGGAAAAAATAAGCGGTCAGAAACTTCAATACAAATGCTGTATTATGTATCCTAATAGCTTTACTGCTGAGAGACTGGTGTTTGGTTTTATTGTTCATAAAATTTGTATTGATAACTACTTAAGCTGTACTAACGATTCCCACATATGACTTTCCTAATAATTTACAAAAAGCCATGAAATCTACTATTTGTGGCAGGACCCACCCAAGAAATCAGGCAACCTTGTCCAGAATTTTTTAAGTACTACTATTGTAAATACTGTGGTAAAGTATGCAATATAAATGCAATAGTACCGTAATACCCACAGAGTATGTATTAATGCAACCATTAACCAGAATATTACTGCCACAACATTAATACATTTTAGATTATAATAGCAGAATTAATACATATTATGTTACAACATTTTCCTACAGTAATTACTGGAATACTACATTATCCATAAGAAACTGCCATCTGTCCTCAAGAACCCAATTTATCTGCCCTTTCAGAGCAGCAGGAGCACAGGTGGCCGCTCTGGAGACAGAGCTCCAGCTGAGGAGCAGCAATAGGCATTTCAGGAAGAGCAGAGGTTCACAGGACAGCATTTTGGTGATAGTGACTCTTTTGAGCTGTGTAGGTACCACTGACATGGGAAGCTCTTCGGGAAATACTTGCTGCAGAAGCAGTCTCTCCTGGGAGCTGTGGATGCCTGGCACTTCTGTATTCTCTAACTTCTGTTCTCAGCCAAAAAAATCTGATGAAAATTCTGGAGGACAGGACAGGAGGAGTTTTGCTTTGTGATGGTGAGAGGCAAAGGCGTTTTCAGATTAATTTACCTGATTAATGTTGATCCTGATCAATGAAGATGATGAAAGACCATAAACTCCTCCTGAGATACTCAGGGCTTTTCAGCTTACAGAAAAAGCATAAATATTCATTTCCCTAATAATGTAAACTGAAAACCTCAATTTGACCAATTTTAAGGGTTGCCCCAAGTCCTGGCCAGAAGCAATCCTCATTCCCTTAGACCTTCAGTTCTCAGGAAAAATGAAATGACAGCCTGATAGGTCTGATGGGTCAGCCCTTTTGGGACTGAACTGAGCATCTCTACCACCAAATGGAGGGTCTTTATTTCTCACTGCATGAAATGGAGAATCTCAATCCCACAGAGAGTACGTTCACAATGCCATAGGCCTGCTAATTAAATGTATTTCTGATTACCCCAACTGGAAAAGTAAAAGTCATTTTCACAGAACTACGGGAAAAATACTCTTTTCAATACAAAACATTTTCTACTTGCAGAAAGGGTGCAGAACATGAAGAGACACTGGGATGAGCCACGCAAAAATCTAGGAAGGTAAGAGATGTGTTACATGATCTGGAGAGCCAGGTTTTCCATTCCAGCATCTCACATTCCCACGTTTGACTCCAGTTATTTTTTTGTCCCTCATTTGTAAAACACCCAAATCAGTAACTCAGGACTTTCTAGTGCCTGCAAAATCTTGCATGATATTAAAATGCTAGCCATGTGCAAATATCATTAATTACGAACTGAAGTAATTTTTCTTCTGGGTCTCTCAGAAAATCTTTCTACTTCCATTTTCTAGATGAGTACTTCTTAAATGGGCACTGCATTTCCAGAGCAGAAACATGATGGGGCTGGGTCAGCTCAGGCATGGGCTGGGCTGTAGAGAAAGCCTTACGATGGAGGACAAAGCTTTGCTACATCCATGATTTACCCCTTGCACAGACATATCCTTCTCCACTTCCAACAGGACTCTTGAACACATCTCATTCCCTTCCCCTCTGAAGAGGCAACTGACAGAAGGAGTTGAGTTGAGGACAGGGATGAGCACGATACGGAGTTAGTTTGCCCTTTCCTTTTATGCTCAGTGCTCCCAGATAACTACTATGGAGTGTTCACTGTATCCCAGCCACATCCAAAGGATGCTTCTTGGCAGGGAAACTGTTGTGAGACAGTGCAAGTAGGTGAATGTGAGGAAGTGACTGGGTTAGGAATGAAGTTGCAAAGGCAACAAAGTCCCTCTGGACTCAGGAGGCATCTCTCCACTTCATCCCTGCTCCATACCCTAATGTAAAACTGGTTCTCAAAGGAGGGAAGCAGAGACAGTGTGGCAAGAGAGAGAAACACAGTCAAGTAAAGGAACTCTGAACAGTATCTGCTCCAAGAGAATTTTGCCACTCTAACAATCACTGGCAAGCCCATAAAGCATAAGTATGTCCCAGGATGCAAACTGTGTCCCTCACACCAAGGAACAACTCCCTGGCTGTTACTTAGTTAATAACAACACATCCCGATATGCAGGGTGAGTTGATATTCTCAAATAAGAGGTGTGCCCGAACTAGAGTAGCTCCCTACCATGCACAAGAACACTCAGGAAGGCTCAGGATACTAAAAACTGTACAGGATGTTGAGCTGCTCCAGGCAGCCAGTGGGGAAATACCACATCCCTCATGCTGCAGAGCACTGCAAGGATGCCCATGCGGAGTGCCCCTGCACTGTCCAAGTTCATGCTTGCCCTTGGCAGGCAGGGTGGAGCACACACCCCCACCTAGCTCAGCAAGCTCCAGCTCACCCCTTGTTCTCCCCACTGCTTGAAGTGCTTATCTGAATCACAGAATATTCTGAGTTGGAAGGGACCCTCAAGGATCATCGAAGTCCAACGCCTGGCCCTGCACAGGACAGCCCTAAAGATCACACCGTGTGCCTGAAAGAGTTGTCCAAGCACTTCTTGAACTCTGTCAGGCTTGGTGACCACTTCCCTGGGGAGACTGTTCCAATGCCCAACTACCCTTTCTCAAATATGTAATCTAAACCTCCCCTGAACAGCTCTGTGTCATTACCTCTGGTCCTGTCACTGGTCACCACAGAGAAGAGATCAGTCCCCCCTGATCTGCCCCTCCTCTTCCCCTCATAAGGAAGTTTTAATTGCAATGAGGTCTCTCCTCAGTCTCCTCCAGGCTGAGCAAGACAAGTGACCTCAGCCACTCCTCATACAGCTTCACCTCAAGGCCCTTCACCTTCTTTGTTGCCCTCCTTTGTATGCTCTCTAACAGCTTAATATCTTTCTTATATTGTGGTGCCCAAAACTGCCCCCAGCACTGGAGGTGAGGCCGCCCCAGTGCAGAGCAGAGCGGGACAATCCCCTCCCTTGCCCGGCTGGCGATGCTGTGCCTGATGCACCCCAGGACACAGCTGGCCCTCCTGGCTGCCAGGGCACTGCTGACTCATATTCAACTTGCCATTGTCCAGGATCCACACATCCCTTTCAGCTGTATGGTTTTCCAGCATCTCATTCCCCAGTCTGTACCTACATTCGGGGCTGCCCCATCCCAGGTGCAGAATACAGCAATTTTCCTTGTTGAAATTCATATGGTTGGTGATTGCTCAGTCCTCTAATTTGTTAAGGACCCTCTGCAGGGCCTCCCTGCCTTTGAGGGAGTCAGCAGCTCCTCCCAGCTTTGCATCATCTGCAAACTTGCTCAGTCCCTTCCGGTCCTACGGCCCAGTTATTTATAAGGATGCTGAAGAGCAAGGGGCCAAGAATGAAGCCCTGCAGAACCCCACTAGTGACAGGTCACCACTCTGATGTCACCCTGTTGATTAGAAACCTTTTTGCCTGACCTGTGAGCCAGCTGCTCACCCATCACATGATGTGTTTATTCAGCTGTGTTGGACATTTTGTCCAGAAGGATCCTGTGAGAGACGGTATCAAAAGCTGTACTGAAATCCGAAAAGATTGCATCAACTGGCTTCCCTTGATCAGCTAGGTGGGATACCTTCTCATAAAGGGAAATCAGATTTGACAGATTTGAAGATGGGAACTTCCAGGTGATCTACAGCCAGTCACATCCACAGCACACTAAGACCCCACTTCTCCAGGTCCTTCTGAAGAGAAAAAAAATCAGAGGAGAGAGAAGGTGGGCCCCTTAACACACAGATATAATTAACCATTCCAACAATTTATCAAGGTTTCTCAGGCATTTCCAACCATGGCAATTTTAAATCAAGGTTGGATGCTTTATTTCTGAAATAAATGCTCTTGTTCAAACAAGAATTATTTCAGGGAAGTTTGATAGTATATGTTGTAAGACGAGGTCAGACTAGATTATCACAGTATTCCCTTCTGGCATTATAATCTATGAATCTATAAAAGAGAAAGGATTTAATTGATGAAGTTTAGCCCCATTAGCCCCTCATTACTGGATGACATTGTCATCATTACTCTCTGACTCCAAATGACTATAGATCCAAATTCAACCTTTTCTCTCCCATTTTATATACATTTTATATCTATGATATACACACATGGTTTCAAGGGATTATAAAATCCATTCTTTACCCATCCCCTGCATTAAGTATGTGGAAAACATTACAGATTTCAGAATTAACCTATTTACAGGGCTCTGACACTTTTCCTCACAAGGAGGGAGTTTTTTTCCAAAACAAGGAAAAGGAAAATTGATTCAGATTGGACAAAGATATCCAGGAATTGCTATAATCAGGAGGTTTGTGGTAAACTATGTGTAAATGCCATGCCCAGATAGATAATTTAAGTGTATTTTTTTTTAGCTCAGTGATTACCTTAAACAGATGTCGTCATCCGGATATGGAGATGATCGTAACACTGCTACCAGGGAATAATGATTTACAAATCACTGCTGAAGCCTGGTTTACATTGTTTACATTTCATTGTTGAAGTCTGGTTTGGGATATCATGTAAATTCTGAGCAGCAATTTTCTTATATCCATTTCTAATCCCCTCTTCCGCTCCAAGTTTGCAAAAGAAACCAGGAATAATGGAAAGTCTTCAGACAGTCCATTAATTTTATACCCACTCGTATCAAGTAATTCCAATTAATTTCTCTGGCATTTACTTCACTTTTTAACTACTCCTCCTTTCCAAATTCCATGCTCAGATAAGAACCAGTACTTAAGAAACTGGACTGCAGTGGACCAGATATTTCATCTGGCATCATTACAGGCAACAAAAGAAAACAATCTGTTGAGTTCACTTCTGTTTGGATTGGCCTGCTGCTGGAAAAATACCGTAATTTAAGGATATCTGAGATGTGGAGTATTATAGATAAAGAAAATGCAAATGAAATATTGAGTTGACAGAAGTCAATGGCAAAGCTGTTAATTTTATTTCATTCCAAGCATAGTCTCCCCCCCACCCCTTCTCTTTATTTCATAGTACTATTCTTATTTTCAGTAATTAAGAATTATTAAGAAGGAATGCATAAATATGTATTTTTAAATGTTAAAACAAAGGTTTATAGAGACAATTCCTTCACGTACAGATGGAACTGTCTTCAAGCTTTGGAACCAGAGGTTGAACCTTCCTGATGCTCAAGAGCAGTCAGCACTGGGTGCCTCATGCCCATGGCTCCCTGGGGGTTAATATGACAACAGGCAGCTCTACAACAGGATGCATTTACCAAATGGAGGGCACACATCACAAGCCTTGTCTTTATTTCTTTCTTTTCCAAATTAGAAGTGTTTTTTCTCTCTTTCTCGAATGGGCAGCTGAAGAATGAATCCGTGCCCCATTTTCAACAATTTGCTTCTCAAAAGAACAAAGTAAAGAAAGATATTTATAGCTCAAATCTAAAGTAAACCATACCTGAGAAGCCGGATTAGACAAAAAGTCCTTTTTTATCTGAGGTTTTTGCTACAGATTAGGGAGGATTAAGAAAGCATCCTGCTCTCACTGTCGTGTGAATGACTGCGGCAAAGTGGAAGTTTTAGCAGGCTCCCACTAACACAAAAGGCCAGCAATGCTTAAAGGTAGGCACAAAAGAAGTGTTTCTACCAGCCTGTGTCACTTCCCAAGAGCTGACAACACAGAGAGTTCAAAACAAGTAGTTTGGGTTAATAGTGTACTTGTATGTAAATACATAAAAGCTTCAGTGCCGTAAAGCTAATTTAAAAAAGGACATTTCTCTTTATAGTTCCCCTGAGTATAATAGAAGCTATGATATTCTTTCTACCATAATGTACGTTTCATTAAAGAGCTGGAGCTATAATTGTCTACATCAGTATGTGGCGGCAGACTGGATAAATTGTCCACATAAATTGCTTAATACAACTCTGAGCCCTGTTCCAGAGCATTGATGGGTCCTACAAACTGCATCAGTGAGTCCTACCTGAGGTTATGCCTCTGCCTGCATCTCCACAAGGCCTCGGGTGCACTGAGATCAACCCCTAGCCCCTAAAACCACCTGGTGCTGAACTCCACAAACACCACCACATTAAACATTTAAAGTCATTCCCTACGTTCCACAATGGATCCAACTACATGCCAGTGATATTGCAAATTTATGTGACAATTATGTATATGAAGAGATATGCAGGCTATTATCATTCTTAAGAAATCAATAAAGTCAACTGAAAAATTAAACTGAGCATGTGTGGAACATTTGACAGCAAATATATTTTGATCTCTTAAGAGCTATCATTTCCATTGCAATTTACTGCCTAACCTACAAGAGGGTTAAATCAGAAAAGTGAACAAAGCAAGAGAAGAGGTCTCAGAAAAGGAAGTACAGTCACTGAATTGCAATTTACCAGTAAATCTGCATGGGAGGAGGGAATTTTTGTCCTAACAGGGCTGTTACTTTCTTTTAAGCCAGCTTTGTCTTTAACTTGAAGCTGACATTCATTAATGGCAATTGTAGGACTGTACTAAAATATAAAACATACTACAACTGTCGAGATGTAATTTCATTGGTTTAAGTTTTCTGTGCACTATTTCTCATAAAATATGAATGCTCTTATCAGCTTAGTAGGTAGGATGCTAAGAATCTCCTTTTTAAGCTGAAGAGGAAAGAGGGAAATTTCAGAGAATGTGCAGACTCAGCACTCTCACGACTGAGTTTTTTTATCTTAACCACATTTTGACATTTTACAGGACATCTTTGCATGAAGGATTTAAGTTTGTCTATTTTTCATCCTGCAGCAAAACTGAGAGTAGAATCATGTAGAATGTATGATCTCTGAAATCCCACACAAATGCAGCAATCAACGGTGGGCACTCATACACAGTACTTATACAAACACATTTATAGGAATGTTACCTGAGACAAACACCTCTGGCGAATGTGTGAAAGTTTGCTGTTTAGTCCACAGTGTTTTAGGCCAGAGAGCAGTGACAAAGTAAGCAGCGTGTATAGCACATTCATGCGTACCAGGATACTAAATGCTGCTTCGGGAGCACCTTTACGAGCCTCCGTATTCCCTGCCCTCCTTTGTGGAAGTTATCGCTGTATTAGATGTTGTTGAACATATTTGATATGAAAGCATTGTCTGTTTGCTACCAGTATCTAACGAGTATCTCCCCTAGAGTTGCCAGCAAGGTGCTGATTAATTAACTGAAGTAGTGAAGCTGAATCGTACAACAGCTGTTTAGAGAATTATCATTTCCTCGGTCTCTTTCCCCATCTATTCATTCCCTTGCAGTGCTACCACGGAATTGTAAATTTGGGAAACTTCCCATTGCTCCTACCTTCACTTGTCCACACTCCATACCAAAAGGAGAAGCAGCTGGTCAAGGCTTATTTATAAAAAGAGAAGGGAAGCAATAAAAAGAAGGGAAAAGAAGATAAACTTCCTGTAAGTCACAGCTCTGCTGTCACTTGTCAATAGCAGCTGACAACAGACGGTCCTCCAGGCAGAATGTCAAAACAGGAATCACATACGTCCTCTGCTGATTGAGAAGTTCAGCGGTCTGACAGCCCTTCCCTGGGACTGCTCGGTGTCCCAGGGAGGTGGCTCAGCTCTCCGGGCCAGCAGCAGCACAGATAAGGGTGGCTAAGTAGCCACAGCCCACTTCCACGCCGTAATGGCACTTGGCAGAGGATCCCAACCTGCGGACCTCAGCTGCCCCGCCGAATAAAGATGATTATTCAGGAGAGTATAATCTCTATTACGTGGCAGACAGAGAGGTTGGGGAAAGTGTTGATAGGACACACATTTCTCACTGGAACACACGGCATAAGCTTTCTGCACTTGGAGTAGCTGCAGATTCCAAAGGAGAAGGTGCGATGACCACTTTTTTCATTATAGCCTGAGAGAAATTAATGCAAGGCAAAGTTTGGCACACTCTCCTTGGGCTGATCACCTGCTCACCTGAGTAAGCTCAGCTTATTCCACTTGACATGCTCTGCCATGACACGCTAGAGATCGAAATGTTAACACCAGCTGCATCTCTAACTGCTACTCTCTGCAATTTAATTTAATATTATGCTTCTTTACATAGGCCTCGCTTTATTATGCTTGAGAATTATGAAGACTAGAAATTACACATGTGATTAAACACCATCTAATCACTCCATGTACTAAATAAGCCAAACTGCATTGGAAAATAGATCAGGTACAATTTTGGTGTGAAACGAATGCAGGAATGTACTGCATTGATACAGATGGAGCATCTGCCTCGTGATAAAATTAAGTCTTGTGACAGAAATAAATCACTGTAGGGGAGAATGCAAACCATTATCTAATAGGATTTTCTCTTTTCTTCTTATGTGACGGGAGTTATTGGATTCCCTGATGTCAGACAGCCAAGTGCATCCATGATATGATGATAAATCAGGAAGGCTACACAATTCGAAATTTAACAGCTACTTATTTTTGAGATGTTAAGATAAAGGAAAAAAAATACTTTGATTTCTGCAAGTAACTATTAAATTGGGAATCTCCTTTTCTGATAATCTGATACTCTGTTACTCTGTCATATCATCAAACAGTGCCAGCAATCAGCAGTGGGTAGAATAGATTTTGGACTAAGATGAATACAGGAACCACTTATCTTTATTTTTTTCCTTTTCCAATATTCACAGTTTTATCTAAAGAACACCATTTAAAGGTTACTGTTGACATAAGAATGTACTGTTCTTATTACATTTTCGTTTTTGCATGACTATATACTTAAATGGAGGGGGGAAAAAGGGTTTTGTTGCTACTTTCCACATTTGAATGAAAAAATCCATACGCTATGTTAAAAGTACAGAATAAATAATGGAACTTCAGCATGTATAGTGGTTGATAAATGTGATTCACAAAATATACCTTCATGTTTTAATAGCTTTCCATTGTTAGAAGCATGCTATTAATTAGTGGAAAAATGGATTCATCTATCCAGGATGTACTTGTATTTCTTGCCTTTAACCCTTTTTTCACTGTCATGACTTTTGGCTATTACCTCAAAACATTAGCAAGTGCTGGAAGGGATGTGATTGAGGGAAAATGACTAAGGAGGATTTCTGTAGCTGCATTCTTAAGCAATCCTGTGGGGAATGCCACTTAAAACAAGAATCACAATTACATAAACTATGAGTTTATGATTTAAACACAAATGAACAGATGAAGATAAGGAGTATCAGTATAGCACTGTTAAGCAAAGTGCCAACTCAGTTGCCTTTGAAGGAAACAGAGCAATCACCTAAACCCGATGGTCTTGCAGGTAGGCAGTGATGTCACCCTTAGGGCACAGTGTCTGACCACGGCTGTCACCAGGAAGGCACTTTCTCCAAGCAGCCTCTCTGCTGCCTGACCTGAGACAAGCTGTGCTGGGAGGGAGGGTGGAGGGGAGAAAGCACTGAATGTTGATCACTTGTAATTACGGTAATCTCCATCAGAAGCTTTAACTGCTGTAAACTCTGGCTGTCTTCAGACAGACCTAGCTCCACGAGACACCATCAAAGCCATTACAGAAAAGCAAACTGCTCCGGCTTGGTACCAACTTTAACGAGCCTGCGGCGCACAGACACGGGCGCTGCACGCCAGGGAAGGGGGTGCCAGGGAAGGAGGTGCCGTAACTCTACTCCAAACTGACGGGAGCAACACCATCCGCAAACCCCTTCCTGCCACAACACAGAGCGAGCTTAAAATCACACGCTAACCCAGGGAATTTCCTCACAGATGAAGCAAGGAAAAGCCAAGATGCTTCTAATTACCTGTCCCACATTGTTTGAGAAGCACCGTGCTGCACGGCTGAAAGCTACTTATTATCTGACATCCTCTGGCTGACAAGGACATGATAACTGGCACTTGCTGATGTACCTCTGGGAAGGGAGGGCATCAGAGCAGGCAGTTAAGCATCCCGCAACACTCTATGTTAAGAAACGCCAATACGCACCAGTGAAGGAGGGAGGGAAGACGGAAGATAAAGCGAGCACACCAGCCATCCAGGATTTCGTCTGGGCAGGAGGAGGTTGCATCCAGGAGGAAAGTTTTTCCCAATTTTCCAGCACACAAGTAAATTCAGTGTAAGGTAGTGAGCCCACTGGCTGTAAGGCTGCCCTGCATCCAGCCTGACAGGAAACAAATCTAGTCTCTTGGTCAACAATCCCATACAGTATGTGGTTCCAGACACACGCTGTAGACAAAAGTAGGTTGTTTAGATCAAGTACCATAGCTAAAAGCCATGATTATTGTTTGGAAGAAGAAGTGGACTTTCTCCAGGCAGTCTGCAACCTTTTCCTCTTCAGCAGTATTTTGGCAGGCAAGTTTGACACGTGTTCAGAAAGAGCAAGTTTTAAGTGACTAGGGTGGAGTGGTTTATCTTATTTATATCACTACAGGTGTAAACCTTCCAATAACCTTATAAGGTAACTTATTTTTAATCCTGAAATAGTGGCCTACCCCTAAAAGACAAGTCTCTTAGAGTTGCAACACCAAAGCCATCAAGAGTTTTAGACCTAACAGAGCAAGAGCAGTGCCTCATGTAACTGTAATTATCTCTCTAAAACACACACAACTCCCAAAAATACTGTTTGTGTTGTTGTAACACCAATGTTGAAATCAAGCGCTCAAAAAGGCAGGGAACCCAGAGCTGGAATAAATTCTTCAACCTTACTTTTCTCTCTGTGCTTATGCCTTTCAATAATTTGTATTTCTTTAATTAAACTAATAAACACCATTAAGAAATCTCAACAGGAACTACCACAGGTTGACATAAGAACATTATTATCATGCAGTGTTTTGCACAGAAAGAAACCACAACACTGTACCAGAAAACACTGAGATTTAAACTCATGCTTGCTTAAAATTATTCCATCTCATGGGGGTTTTTGTGTGTTTTGATTGTGGTTCTTCAGCTCTCTGCACTGACTACACCTTGCAGTCACCTCCCGTGGCTGCACCACCATGAGCCCTGGTGAGAGACCCATCCCAGCCCGCTGCAGGAAGATGGAGTCACACTGCCACAGAGCCATGGATGGAGTCACACTGCCATGGAGCCACGGATGGAGCCATGCTGCCATGGAGCCATGGAAGGAGTCACGCTGCCATGGAGCCATGGATGGAGTCATGCTGCCATGGAGCTATGGAAGGAGTCATGCTGCCATGGCATTCGGTCCCTGGGGTCCCCTCCCACTCTGGCTCCCCTTACCATGGCCGAATTCCCATGAATGCAAAGCCAGCTAACTTAGAGTCACCTCAAAGCCAGAGTGGGGGAGGTAATGTCAACCATTGAAGAGTTTGGACTTCCAAAACCACTCAGAAACCTGGGCTACCAGGATAGTGTATTTGCTGGCAGCCTACAAGCCCTACGCCACCAAAGCAACTCAGTTCCAAGACCACTCTTACATCTACTAAATTTAGGCTGCTAGCTCAGGAGCAGAGATGTGTTTTCTTGCAGATCCTTCATTTAGATAGCTTAGAGTAAGCTCAGCTGGAAGACTGGATGGTAAGATGGGCCATGGTGGAAACTGGTGTGAGATAACCTTTTTTATCTACTATGATCAATATATCAATGGAAAAATCTGAAGAGCAAGAGGAGAGAAGATGGATACATGCATAGCAAATTGCATTTCAAATTATTTCCACAGAAAGTTTAAGACTGAATTTGTTTTAACACCCATCTATAAAATCAGGGCATAAAGCAACTGGTATTTTTATCACCAGGAGCATTCAAGTTTGGTTGCCCTTCAGAAATGAGGAAGATCAGACTATAATAGCTTTATATGTGAAAACAGTCTTTGATTGACAGAATCTAATCATTTGAAGGGCAGCAAACCCACATTAGGAAAGCAGAATTCTCTGTTCAAGTTCTGGCTTGCAACATCTATTAGCATCTTAACATTTGTCTGTATGAGTTTTTGCTAACTGAACATATTATTATTCTGTTACTGTGGTAGAAAAATAGCAACCTTTCTTTACAATGATAAAAAATATGTGGGTACTTTTCCCGTAGTTTATATATCTTACACCATAGGTCATTTTTAAAGGGTTTTCTTTTCTAGGTGCACCATTTATCTTTTTATTCTGAGAAAAAGGTAGTTTGTTTAGCACAACAAGACCTTCACGTAACTTTCCAGTATCAATTATTACAGCGACACAGCAACTCCCGTGTGAAAGGTTTCCTGTAATGTGTCTTGTGCAGACAAATAAACACAGGGGAAAAAAAAGACAAAGTACACATACCCTTCTTGCTGTCTATCTTACAAAAATACCTACAAGCAAAGAGAATTAATTGGAAGTTTGATCATACAAACAAAGCCTTTTACTGGCAACCCAGCATTAACATTATAAAACAGCAAACCAAAAAAATCTGAAACAAAAACCATGATGAAGCATGTTTTTCAAAAAAGGATTTGGGGTAGGGCGTGGGGCTTTTCTGCTAAATGAGTCTAACAGTAATAAGAGTTGAAGGAGCCTACACAGAATCTTGTGTACATGAAGAGCTGTTGAGACTGGGGAAAGGGTGTTTCTGGTGGTGTGTGTTTCTATTGTTGGCTTTGTCCTGGTATCTCCTACAAAGCATAAACAAGCACAAGGGTCTCATTCTGGGAGAACAAAGGATTTAGGGTGACTACATGGAAAAGAGACTCTGTTTTAAATCCAGCAATTACCCCGGGATATGAGCCCTTCCAGGCTGACACATCCTCTATACATTAAGACTCATCAAGAAGAAACCAAAAAAAGGTAAGGGCATCTGCCATAGACCAAGTTGAAAGAAGCACAGAGGGGTCTGCCACAGGAGAATACAAGAAGACATATACTGGTTTTGTGAAATAGTACTGGGACACTGCAGGTTTGGGGCAACAGCTTGAAATTCCAGTACTGCTGAGCACACAGGTTATCCAGGAACCTGGAGCCTGAGCAACTGGGATGGCTTTGTGGCATACATTTCATGTGAAACACGCTGCAAACTCTACCTTTTAGAACAATTATTGCCTTTTTAAGGACAATTATGTATTATGTACGATGTATAATTTATTCCGGAGGTTACTGGTTTATAAAAGAGTCGTGGGCAAACTGCCAAGTTATCGTCTGAACTGTAGTTATGAGTAATAACAAGGGTTATAATTTACATTCATACTCTGTTTTTAAGTTAATGAGCTACCCAGTATGAAACCCAGCACTTGGCTTTTTGTTTCTGTGCTTTCTTATATTCACAAACCCAGCTTAGTTTTATAATTTGCTTCTTAGACTTGTGACACCTTAAATACCTTTGACTAAACTGTCAGGGGAGTGACCATTTCCCCAAACAGAGATGCCATTATGTGCTGACCCATGGCTCTTACACAAAGACCTCGACATTTGTACTTGCTCTGGTCAAAGACAAAATACTACCAAGACAACAGACCTTCTTCTTTATAATAAAAAAAGTTAAAATCCTTCTCTGGGATATTTCCACTTCCACTTGGCCACCAGCCACCAGGACAAGGTGCTTCAATGCAGCATTTCATCCACAGTGCTGTTCCTCAAGTCGCCTGGCACTCAGCTGCAGCACTGGGGATGAGCCATGTCCTGGTACAGGACTAATGGAAGTACAACCTTCTGGCCTAGGGGAAAGAATGCCAGTGACGGAGCCACACTGTCACTGCACTCAATTTTCCCAGACAACCAGATAGCTCACTTGTATTAAAAACCTGGAATACAGGTTTTCAACTGCTGTGAGAGACTGCAATAACACACCTGGTAAGCTGTCTTTTTCTTTCTGACAACTGAGCAATAAAATATAGTTGAACACCGAGGAGGAGACTGAAATCAAGGAAGTAACAGACTTACTGAGCTAAACTGAGAAAGAGCTACCAAGATGTCCTGGCAAAACATTAAGAGACAGAATTCAGGTGAAGGACAAGAACAGCAGGGCAGAAAATACATAAAGGCTTGTTGTTAACAGGGCCACTTATGTCTGTCACCAGAGAATAATATTTATAAATCCTGAGCCAGACTTTGTTGAATGTAAGCCTGGCAGGATCACCAAGCTTAATTTGCCCTTCATACCCATGGCACTGCTAAAGGTAGCCCAGTGGTACCTCTGCTTCCCATAAGAAACTCATAATCACTTCCCCTTCCCCTAGAAAAAGTAACAAAGTATTAAGTCCTTGGCACATACAAAAGAAGCAGTAATTACATGGTGCCAGGCTGGACTTGTTTGTCAGTGATCTTCCTAGTCATGGTTCTAAAGTGCTACTGCAGAGCCAAGTATTAATTATCTGAAAATTAGCACTTGGTGATGGACCAAGTCTCTTCTTATCCTAACTCAGTACCACCAGTGTACTGGTATGAAAGAAATGAACCCAAACATTAGTCAAGAGAAGGAGGGTGGAAGTAAGCATGGCAGAACTTTCAGTGGAAAGTTATTTCACTTGATTTTTGCTTATTCCTCTCTCCGAGAGGCTTTATCCTCTCAACCTGAGGACTTGGGTGACCTACCTGAGTGAGGATGAGGGCAGCTAGGGATCCCACTAAGTGAAGGAGAGCCAGATGCAGAGTGTGATTCTTTCCAGCTGAAGACCTGAAGACAGCTCTGCAGGTACTACATTCTGTCCACTGACTACTCAGGGACTCAAAGACTGCTCCATGGTGGGATGGACACAGGTTTGCCACCTTCCCTTTCAAACCTGTTGAAGCCATCATCTCCAAGCTAGAGGTAAAACTGTCTCAGTCATTGCTCACACTACATCAAGAAAATACCTGTTCCAGTAACTACCTCAGGGGAAGAGACAGATGAATGCTAGAAGTGGAATTCATCTCTCTACAAAAACAGGCTTTCTTCTCCAGCTTTCACAATGCTGTGGCAGCCCTGTGGACCGACAGCAAGCCTGAGAGTAATGCTTAGGCAGCAAGAATGCACACCCTGGGCTCAATCCTCCTTTTGTTTTACACTTTCACAACACAAGGTGAATGAAGGAAGCTGGATGCTTTCTTCTGCAATGTGCATTTTCCAGAATAAATCTCTTTCACACAGTCACTGGATTACCCACTGTCCTTTTTGTCCTTTTGCTTTAAAAGATTCACTAGTCACCACTGCTGTATTTCCATGGGACAAAACCTTCTCTTTCTAAGCAGCCTTCTACAAGCAAAGCAGTTATTTTAGAGTCCTGCAAGCCAGGCACAAGAAAACAGGGCAAAAGGATTTTCATGAAGAAATGAAGGATCAAAAGCCTTCCAGAAGGCGAGGTCAAGGGCTCTAGGTTTAAAGAACACACTAAAAAAGTGCCTAATCCAGAATATTTTTGTCTGCTTGCTAGGTTTTGAATACAGACTCTAAGGCTTTGGAGGTTTCTCAAGACTCTTACTACTACTGTTCCACACACAGTCAAACATTAAATACTCACTAGAAACCTGGAAAACACTTCCAGACTGGAACCCCAACTCCTACTCTATGCTTGAAAAGCAGCGCAGCAATGAGAAAGATCTACCACAGAGCTGCCACATTCTCTGGCTTCATCACCACCAGGAGAGATGCAGGAGCTGGTCAGATGATGCTCCCTGAGGCTCTCAGCCTCCCAGCCCAGTCCCACTTGTCAGGACTCAGTGGTGCTCACTGTCGGTGCTGCTGTGCGCATCCTCCAGAGAGTCATTTACAAGAGGACACGGTACACCTGGCAGTGAGCATATGAAAGGTATAGTGGACACAGTCAGTATGAGGCTAACATCTCTAGATGAACCCCAGCTGCTTCCAAGGAAAGAAGGAAACTTTGGCGTGGTGCAAGGAGGAATCGAATCTGGGAGCAGCAAGAGAAGGAAATCATGGGAATGAGGGAGGAGAAGGGTGCCCCTGAATTTTGCAAACTGATGGTGTCCACTAGGAGTGCATCTGGCTGCTCCTTGATCAGAGAAACCCTGAAGCTACTATCATTTATTTGGTTTCCTGAGCAGTAATTGCTAGAGAAGCATGTTGTCGTAAATAGCTCCCTGATGGTCCTCCCACTCCATGCTGACTACTGCTGGAGCAGCAGAGAATCCTGCACAGTACTTCTGATGTTTATTTTTAAAAGGTAAGAGCAGCAGAAACACCCAAACCACCCATGCTGGCAAAAAAAGGCTTACTAAATTGTAAGTTTACTAATTGTGCTTTTAAAACATAAACATAAAAAGATTTATAGATTAGAAAGATATAAATACACACAACCTTTATTAAACTGAACTGCTTAGCTTTTGTTCCTCAGCACACAAGAAGCCTGCATTCACACACACGTGGCAATATATGATACTGCAAATTAAATTAAAAATGTAAACTTAAATTCCTCCCACGATAATTGCACAGTAGGGATGTATTAGAACCCATCTTATCCCCAGTCTGCTTAGCTATAAAAGCAATGCAGTTTGTTAGTCACTCTTCTATGTTACTCAAATTACAATATGGGAATTTTTATGTCACTTATATCACTCCTCTTTAGATAGGTTTAGTATGAGCCCACCTAAATATTAATGTCCTCCCTTGATGCTCCTTATTACCCTAAACCAGCCTGACTGCAACATCTAGCTGTCATCACCCCCAAAAGCAGGACCAGCTGTAGAGTGATGCCACTCTCTCAGAAACTCATTTCAAACCACTACCAAACATTTTGCCACTTCTCAGCCTAAGCAACTACATGGGATTTTTGCCTTTCATTACCCAGGATGTCTGGATCAAGCCCTTTGTTAAATTCTTACATGACTAACTTCAGTAGGCTTGGGGGTCAAAGAAAGAAGATACCTAGAGAATGGCTTTAAAATCTAACAAGGAAGCAGGTGTGGTTTTTGTAACTAGGAGTACCCTAATACTGCAGGTCAGACTTGGCTGGAAGAGAGAAACACAGCTGAGGGGTAAATGCAGACTTTACATCCAGTCTGTTGGGACACCAGGAAACAGGGGTAGCTTAGGTAGCTTTATCCATCACACCATGGTACTGCCCTTTCAGGGGAAGTGTCCAAAGCCTCTAAGAGCAGAAAAAGACATTAGTGCAGAACAACACGGTAAGGTGACTGCTTTCTAAGTGATGGTCCTGGCACTGTGTCTCAGTGGTGCTCACTGAATGCCCTTTGCTGGTGCTGGTATTGCCCACCCACGCCAGTAAGTGCAACTGTTCCTGAACTTGTCCCTGAGCCTGGCTGCCTGCTTGCATCTGGGACAAAGATAAAACATGCTGCCCTGGTCTTACAGAGTAGCAGCTTGTTCAGCAGTACTTGGAGACTACCCCAAATTTCCCCGATTTCAATAATTCTGTGCAATTGTGTTTGAACTGCCGGGAAAAATACCTGAAATGAAACAATTTTCAAGTTCTCTCCCTCCCCACGGCAGTGCAGCTCCATATCCATGCCTCTATAGATGTAGAACAAAACAAGATTCAGCAAAATGTTTAAAATGTCACAGGTTACTTTTTTCATATTTCTACACAGATATGAATGCTTTGCAAGATGTAACCAGGCTTCTCCTTCACCCCAATTTATGAAAACTTCAATTTAAAAAGAGGGGAAGGAAATCATGCCTTATGCTGCCCCTAAATGTCAGTCAACCTTAAGACTAGGGAACCGGTCCCTGCTTTTCAAATGTCAGTAGGACTTCTCATAAAAAAAACATGGTTGAGATGTCTGTATAGTTCACCTGCTGTATGATCTCATTTTCAAATATTTCTGATCTTTCCTTTCTTTCACGGTTTGGCTGTCAGAGTAAACCAATTCACAGTTCCCTCCCATCTGCAGTTCCATCATAAAAACAGTCATGTGCCCCCTGATATATCCATCTTTTAACACTGGCTTTTTTCCCTCTCCCCTTTTCCCCCCATTTTAAACAATACCCTCAAGTTAGCTTTTACACCTCAAAAAGAATGCTATAAAAATAAACAAAAGACCCAGGACGAAAATTGAACATAAAAGTTGTTGAAGATATTGTTTCTTGACAAATAGCCTCTCCAAACATCATAAATTGTCCAAAACATCTTAAACCTTTGCTCTACATCATCCACATAGGACTGCAAAGGGAGTACAGCCAAGGAACTGCAGGCTAATTGAAAAATCATTCACTTGAGATACGGTAAGCATCGCGCTCCAGTTCTATGAAAGTATACAGAAACTTGACACAAGTGGCATCCTCCATGAACTAAGCAATTGACTAATCAGCAAACTCAAAAGGAAAATAATCTGTTTTTTCCTCCTTTGCATTGCTGAATTTGCATTTAATAATTCATATGAGATTAAAAAACAAAAACCAAAAAACCCGTCAAGATACACAGTGTGGCACTTGATTCCTTCCCTGCCTCCAAGACTGTTGCCTCTCAAAAAGAAAACTACAGTATTGACTGGTAAAGCTGGTATAAGGACCCAGGAGCTGCTATTTCTAAACCCCTATTATTCAAAGATCGTTATCACAGTTTTCCATTAGCAGAAGTAAGTAAAAGCCTTGCTGTATAACTGACAATGTTATTTTGCGGGAAGGGAAAAGAAGGTTCAATATTGGACTGCAAGAGGTATCCTATCGATCCTGACTTTTTATAAGATTTCTATGCCTTTTTTCTTGAGGCCATTTAGCATTGACTTTGCCTATTATTAATTTTACAGTCAGTAGGAGCTTCTGGATTTTACAGGTTCAGTACAAACAGAAACACCTGTAGAAGCTGTTATTTACGTGATATTTTTAATATTATGCACTCTGTCCCCCCAGATCCCATTCAGTAGATTTAGTATATCCCTCTATACTACAAAAACATTACTCACATTTCAAGCTCTGTCCTTCCACTGGGTTCATGATGCAGTGAAAACAGGCCACGATGCTGAGATTCCCAAAAGTCTGTTCTGTGCTCTAACAGCGTTTACTTTCAGACTCTCCTTTTATGCCTCAGTAACTGAATTTTTCACTGTCACTAGTTGCCTCATCCTTCCACTCCCTTTGAAGCAGTAGGTGAGCACACATATGCTTGGGCATGTATTTCTCTGCCTCGTATTGAGATAGTATAAATGTAGTCATACAGAGAAGTACATCACACTCTCCATTTTGAAATCCCCAGCAAAATAACATCAGGGATACTGATGTCATCTTCAGAAGATCCCTCCATTATCTCTTTTTGATGATCACAGCATGGGTCATCCTCCCAGCACAGCAACAAGCTGCTAACATGGCAAGATAAACTATCCCATTTTTGAAGGTTCAGAATTAACTATTAATGAGGTATTTCCAGTTAAAGCTCAGTATATTTTGTGTCTTGCACTTTGAAATACATATAAAAATGTACAGCAAAACTCTATTAAATAGCCAGTAAAAAAACCTACTTGGACAACCTCCAGAGAAAGAATACTCAATACAGACATAGCTCAAGCAAACAAACAAAAGAAGCCTCAACAGAAAAATTCTATTAAAAGTCCCAATTTACATCACGGAACATCATACCACTTTTTAGGTATAGTGTGAGTCGGGAAAAGAGAGAGATAAAAAAGGAAGCAGAGGGAAGAACTGGATGGATGAGAGATATGTAACACATGGTCCGGCAAGGGAGATGGCAGATGATGGCCACAGCCAGACTGCAGGAACCTGGGAAGAGGCTTGACTACTTGAAATCAACTCTTTACAAGTACATGAAAAAAAGCCCCTGAACCTTCCGTAGCATAAAGCAACATGGACAGTCCCACAGCTCCTGTAAGAAAATCCTTATGCAGCTCAGATTTGTTTACTTAGGCAATCTGAAGTTTCCTCCTTAGAAATGTTTCTAGAGATTTGGCAGCTGCCAGCTCTGTAATCAGGCTGTGGTCCACAGATTCTTCAGAATCTCCATTTCTAAGGACTTTAGGAATGATTACTACCAAAGCTGAGACTACTAGTTGAGGTCTTAATGTTTTCTATGCAGAGGTTATTATGTCCAGCAGAAATATTTCAGAGGTCTTCGAATCAAGGATGACTGAACACTATCAAGGTCTAGAATTCACAAATCTGTTTACTCATTCATTTTGACTTGCAAAAATCTGTCCAAATGCAGCACCTGAAATTATATTCTCAGTTCACTGGAATATCATTTGCTCAATAGTTTCTTGCTTTTCTTTCTTCATGAGGTATATTTCCTCCCATTTTCCAAACCATGACCCTGCAACTGTGCCTGTGAATTTGGTGCTCTTGGACTCCAAAGAATTTCCCACATATCACAAAGGTTTCACAGCACTGGCTCTGACATCCTGGGATTCATTTGCTATGCCAGACACCTGATAAAGCGTTGGGTTAATAAAATAGTTATTTATTATTGTAAGTGTTGACTGCTGAAACAGTAGCAGCTGGGTTACATTTGGGCTTCTGAAAAAGCTTTAATAGATGTCTAAAACTGGACCTCCAAAAACACAGGCCATTTTTTAAATAATGAAGTCTAGCTTTCTGTGCACTGCTTTGCATGAGCTAGTAACACATCATCTTCTGTAACCCATTTTGAAATTTACGAATGGAAAAAGAGAGACAGTCCAAATTTTAAACTGTGTACTTCATAATGAGCAATCATCATCATCTTACAGGAGAAACCCTGAGAAACAAACCCAAGGGAAAAGACACCCAGACCTCTAAGCCCTGTTCCAGCTTACCCGTGTCTCACTGCACCAACACCCTCAGAATGCACCTTCCCAGCAGGAGACACCCAACTCCCAGGGAGCAACAGAAGAGCCCATCCCTGCTGCCTCCAGGCTGACCAGCTTTCATACCCAGCCACTGAGACAAACAGACTCTGTATTTGTCGTTTTTTTTCTTCTGATGTCATTAAAATGAAGAAAAATCAATTTAATTACAAACAAAAATACAGAGAAGGAAATTACAAAATATAATGCTAAATATTTAAATAGACAGAGTTGACCACTAAGATGTTCAAGGTTTTATTACTCCCAGGTGAGAGTGTAAATGGATCGGTAACTTGCACAAGACAAGTAATAAAATTGTCCTAACTTGGCAATGCAAACTGGTAACTACAAATAAAACAACGGCAGTAACTGAATCATATCCTAATTTATACTGATGCTTCCTCCTTATTCACAGTTTTTAGGCTGCAGCGGTTTCCAACCTGAATATTCAAATGGAAATAACACACCAAAAACTGTGGCTTATTAAGAAACCATTTTGCTCGGGCAGTCTCTTACCCCAGGTGACCTGAAGGAGTTAAACGTGTGTGTCCCCAGCCTTCCCAGGCATGTGATGTAATGGGATACATGGAGCATAACACAAGGACAGAGAAACACTGCCAAATATTTGTTATGCCTAATATTTATGTACATTTATCTAATTTCCTATATAATACAGGCTGACAGTATAAACAGGCCAGCTGAAGCTAATCTGTGAATGTTCTTAGTGTATGTAAATAGTCTTTTTCTCACTTTGTTTCCTTAAAGTATGGAGCCTGCAATTATCTCACACAGTGACAAAGGCAATAACATGTTACTTAGTACTTTTAGTAATGACAAATTCAGTCCTGGTGACAAGGGAGTTTAAACCTGCCAGGCTATACGCTGCAGCGTAAGATTTTTCCAACAGACCCCAACAAAAAGTTTTTGTCCTACAGTCTCACTCATTTTAAACCTCTCTACTTGTTCTGTCCGGGCCCCCCTCAAAACCAGAATTCCTTCTGCAGTCATTTGTTAAATCACTTTCTGAAGACTGTTCTTCAGGTACTACATCAGATAAATTCATTTCACTATTAGAGAGACTAAATGTGAAAACTGGGACTTGAGGAGAGAAAAAAACAAACCAAAATAAAAACCCAAAAACTAACCCAAGAACCTACAAGGCATATCTCTGCATTTCATTAACATTAAACTTCAAATAAACATCTGTGAAACTGTTGATGCAGTCGATTGCACATCATCATCTTCAGGTCATGGTTACATCATTGTATTTTGAGAGTACAACAGATATCTAACTAGAATGGGAGATTCTCAGATTAAACAGCCTTTTTCTTCCACTCCTTCTCTTATAATTTTTCATGTTTTGACAAGAATAGAATGTCACCCAGATTTTCCTGGGACATTCTTTTGTCTAATCTTCTCTGTTCAACTTGATTTGACATGCCTGTAATACCTATTTAAAACTGTCTCTCCCTCTGTCTACAGCCTCAGCCTTTAAACAGATGGGTATTTTCTCCTGCACACAGTTACAGGCAGAGCAGCTGAGAAAAATACAATGCAGACGGTACTGGGTGAAGTAGTGGTTGAAGCAGTGGTTCAACGAAAACAGAGAGCCAAACTAGTCACAAAAATGCTTTAAAAACAAAAAAAGGAAAAAGCAAGGAAGACCGAGGATTAGGACGCTTCAGATGGCATAGAGAGCTTACTGGTCTTATTAGCTATTTGGGCTATGTCTGTATGCTGAAGGTCAACCTAGCTAGTTGACTATCACATCTGAGCTTCATAGCACAGCTCTAGCATGAGCTGTCCAGCTGCAAGCTCACAGCTATTTTGATGTACCTTGATGCTCCAAACTTCTGCTCATGGCTATATGGAAACACACCTCATTGATTTTTGTGCCAAGACACAGCAAGACTCTTTCCCCAGATGACTGTGTCCACCACAAACAACTTGCATGTCCCCCAGAAAAACAGTGGCAGTAGATCTGGGGGGTTGTTGGCCCTCAAGGGATGCGTCTGGCCCCCACATGGCAAAGCAGGCAGCTTCTGCTCAGAACCCAACCCTCAGCTGGACATCTATCCCATGTTTGCACCTGGGCAGAGCTTTTCCTGTGAGGGTGGAAAGACAATATATTTAAAAGTAGAATAGGAGTGAGGATTAACAAAGCAGGGTATTAATAAACCAGAGTGAAGAACCAAGGGCTGTGAAATATTTGCATATAACTAACCTAACACAAATAATTTGGCTTACAAGGGTAAGCCCTTACTGGTTCAGTTGCAGGACTGTGAAAATGTGGTATGAGCAACACCTGTTAGACTGTCAGTCTCTGAAGGCTTCTTAACTGTGGTCTGTCCTTTCAAATATTCATGGTCTGCTTGCTCCGAACACACATGCTAGTCCAAATAACATTCATGTGATTGATGTAATTTCCAAAATTAAAAGGCATCCATTCACCATGGCATGTGCTACATCTAACTTTTACCCAGGATGTGTCTATTTGCTCTCACATGAATTTCAGCAGGAGATAAAACTGAAAGCAATAAATAGCCAGAGATGGAGCCCTGAAGAGCCCAGGACTGGCAACGCAGTGTCCTGCCAGGATATGACCTTTTATTTTTTGTAATGAAAATACAATAAAATAGCACTAAAAAAAAAAAAGTGAAATGGTAATTTTAAAAGCATTTAATATCTCAGTCTCAATCACTAGCTGTACCACCCAGTGTTTTGAAAATTCTTTGGCAATCATCCTCAGTTGAGGTCTTAATGTTAAAATAGCACTTCGAAGCTTTCTGCGGCAATGGCAATCCTAGGTATCACAACCAAATGCACCCAGGGAACCCATGCAGCAGTAATCAGATGTCTCTCTCTGTGCCTGTGAACAATGTCCCTGCTGCAAGGGGGGGAAGCTCAGTCACATCTCTGTTTCATGCTAAAAATGCCTTCAGAGGCTTCTGCTGAAGGCCGTTTTGTTGGTGCTACGGGCACAGGAGGAAATGGACTTAAAACCGTAACTTCATTTTATCCTAACTGCCACAAAGCCATCAGATTCAGCTTGAATTCAGTCAAGGAACCTCAGGCTGAAAGTTTGCACAGCCCATTGCTGCTCCCCGTACCAACCCCAGCACTAGCTTTCAAGACCTGTATTTCTAGCACAGTGTTATTTGAATTTATTTCTTTGTAAATCATCTGCTTTATGCTTACATAATCACAATAGCAGCACTATCATTATCAAGCTGAATTTCATGTGATACGCAGGGAATTTTATGGCTGTTTTAATAAACATTACGCTGGTTGGAAATTCTATAAAGTAAACCATTTTTCAAGTTAAATACCCCTTCCTTAAGTGCCAGGCTGCTAAGAGGGGCAAGCACACAGAAGCCTCGCTACAGATCTGATTGCCATGAAGGGTCCCTCACCGCCCACTGCAAAGGCAGGTGAGAATTAATTCAAGCCGCAGAGGAAACACGAACTTCCAGAACTGTGCTACGGAGGAGCTCTGGGTCACTCTTTGTCCCTCCCAGGACCAGTGCCTTTCCATGTGGTGTCCTTCTCTACCTCTGTACCTGGCCAGTTTCCAGCATGGAGCAAGTGGTTCATCACCTCACTAACAATTCCAGCAACAAAGCCAACTGGAAAGGGTCAGTCCTGAGGAAAATGCTGAAGCCATACTACCTCCAAATCACACCAGCTAAATTTAGTTTGAATTTTTATTCTAATACAAAGATGAAGCAGCAAAAAATGTGATACCTTTCTGTTGTGAAGCTTTCCAGGCATCCTTCATCATTAATTTCTGACAGCATTTAAATGTCCTTTCTTCTCCTGCTAAGTAATATTATATAGAAAGCTCATTCGATACTTAGAGATTTATAGGTTCATGCATAATGACATTTTTTCCAAAGTTTTACAAAGCCCTTAAGTCTCTCTAGTCTTAACCAGGCCCTTCCCAATACAGCAAATTCAACCTGACTGCCTAACCCATTCTTCATGTTCTAGTCCAAAACTGACAAGACAAATGGAAAACAGAAGAAAGGACAGTGAAAAAGAGCCCTTCTGGATATCACCGGGAGCACTCCCTCCTGTATTGAAGTAGAAGAAAGTAAGACAAGGCAAGCAGCTTTTATTCACTCTTGCAGAAAAATCCTGGCCTACAAGCAGACTGCAATTTAGCACTGGGAGTGTTGTCTTCTGCTGAACAATTATTGGAGACAGAGTCGCCATGTATGATATTTCCCAAAAGACACATTAACTTCTAAAATACAACTGGAGCCAAAAAAACACCAATAATCCAGGTTCCATTTCTCCTCCTGAGATACTAATAGTTCATATTTACTTTAATAGAAAGTGAGATTAAAAATCAAGAGAGAGGTATTCACGTCAAGCAGGAAGTGAATCAGACCCTCCCATTAAACACAAAAACCCAGGAAAATGCTGTAAGGAACCAGTGTAATAGAGGAGGTAAATATAGCATGTTGGGCTTGCATTGAAAGGGAGGCTTGTAAAATAAAACCAGCATTGCACTAAGATCTGACTAGCTCCCCAGCTTCTGTTCTTAGACAATCAAGGCACAGATATGACCAATGCAATGTGTTTCCACCTCGTACAGTCTGAAGACACTTTCAAATATTGAACTTCACTATCATCATTCACTAAGGTGGCTTTTTATGAATGACTAAAAAAAGCAGATCATACACAAGTGGATAATTTGCAAATGCTAATGTACTGAATTTAGAAGTGCTGGGGGAAATTTCAAAGGGTCTGTGCACCGGTCAGAGTAAACACCTGAGCTACAGCTGCAGATTTGGCCCTGTTATTAACAGTCGCGATGTTTCTCCTTGTTGGGGAGTTAATATAGTTTCCTTGCACTAACTGCTTCATGCTGGATGATGCCTCAGACCACCAGGAGAGCTGATGCTGTGGGCTCACCACGGCACACCGGCACAAGCACCAAGCCTACTGCTACTGACACAGGGAGGGGGATACAGCCCCCCCAGGCTCCCTGCTAAATCCCGCCTTTAGCCTTTCAACTACGGCACACGGACAGCAGAATTTTTTTTTTTTTTTTTTTTTTTTTTTTTTTTTTATTAGAAGGCTCAAACGTGGTCAAGATGGTTCCTGTGAGTTCTGGCATGTGGCACTCCAGGCTGCAAAGCCTCCGCCACGAAGACTCACCAGCACCCACCACTGAGACCACCCACCTCTGCTGTCCTGCCCCGGGGTCACTCTCCTCCATTGCAGCTGAGGGGAAACTGCATTTAATGGAGATTAACCTTCCCACTACAGCCAGTGAGGAGTTTGCCCACCTCTTACACACAGCAAGTCAAACAGGTGAGTCCAGTCACTTTTTGTTAACACCCCCTGTACGCTATCGCCTTCCCAAAAAGCTGGCGCAGGATACAGGGTCACATCTGGACACACTGACCAGACATTCTGCTGCCGTTGCATATGAGCAGCTCAGCAGAAAACCACAGCCTTTCTCTGATACCAAATTTCAGCATTATTGATGGAAAGTTTCCTGTGAATGTTGTTAGAAGTAGGGTCTTGCTTTTACAAAAGAGCAAATAATTCCCAGACATGTAGAATTATTCCATATTTTCAACAAGAAATGAGCAGCTAACTGCCCATTTTCCTGCTTTGTTTCCTACTTTACTATTTTTTTTACAATCTTTTTTTTGTTATGAGAGGGGAAGGGAAAACAAATCCCAAAGAACACAAGCTGAAATAATTTGGGACTGCCAATTCAAGGGACTCAACCTTTTAATATTTTCATGAAGTAGAATTTTTTTTATGAGGCATTAAAAATGTATTTATCAGAACTATCAATTTTCAGGCAGCTGTAGACTCAGAATATGACCTGTGTTTTCAAACTATGTAGTCATGATTCAGGGATTATCAATGGAAGAGGTTGTTAAACCACTGAGCATTAAGTACAATTAACAACAAATGACCAAAATCTAACTGCAAAAAACCCTCTATATTCTCTTTGTACAAGTATTACAACTTCAGTTCAGCACAGGCAAGGTTTCTGGTGGGTTCTTTTATTCTATGGTCCCTCAGTAAAATTCAATCCTCACTTTACTGCATACCAGGCAAAATCTGTTTGCTGATCTTCAGGGTATTATGCAAAGCATTTGGAGAGAATGACAGGAGAGAGAGACTGAATTTTGAAGCATTTGTTTGATCTATTGCTTTGATGATTTAGGCTGATTTGTATGATGGGTTTGGGTTGTGTATGCTATGGTTTGCATTTTATGCAGTACTTTCCTACGGCTGGATTCTCAGTGATGTTCAGTGTCCTGCATCTCTTAGTATGACACACAGATTTCAAATGAATGAAAAATTCCAACATTTAGCACCTGCTCTCTGGCAACTCATACCAGAATTTAAATAAGAACTGCACTGGCTGCATTTGAGGGCACTGACCACTTCAAAATCTCGTCTCAAGCTTGGGTTTATGCGAATTTAAGCATCAAACCAACATTCTGAATCCCATCTGGGGAATCCAAAAGAAGACGGAGTAGTTTTCCATATGTGCCTGCTATGTGGTCTCAGGAATCGCTCTCCTATGAATAGAGAACGAAAAGTCTTGGCCTATCTATTTTAAACAGCTGATAAATAAAGAAGGAGCATAAAAAAAATAGAAATGCTTTCAAGATTGATTCTCTGACTCTTGCAAAGAACTCTCGCTTCTTATTTTTCACATTTATTTTTATAGTTTTTTCTTCTTTTCTTCTTTGCCTTCTGTTGCTTAATATTAACTAGGAAGCAAAATGTTCTTTTGGTCAAAAGCTATTGTTAGCATGAATTTTACAAATCTAAGCAGATGGGATGGAGGAGTCTCCTTTTCGGAGAACTGATTTAGTGCTGGATCACTGAAAAGGAGCATCGCTATTCAAAGAGCTGCACTTCTAAGTCAATGCCAGGCACCATTACTAAATTCCATGATTATCTTAAGAGGTTTCCACACAGTCATATCCCAGTAGAAGCACATCTCTCATGCTGCTAAAAGCAGCAAAATAAAGAGAAAAATCTGGTAATCACCTGAAAATGAGAGGCATCAATCTATGCAACTTAGTTTACAAGGCTTTTGCAAAAGAAAGCAGTCACCAGAGTAAACATCTGTGATCAAACACTAATTTAGCACCAACAGAAAATTGACTTCAAATCATCTCTTTGTCACTGTAATTGATTAGAAGTCAAATGAAAATTGATAACATGATTTTCTATTTGTGAATGTGTATGTGGCACAAGCTCTCAAGAGCTCTATTGGCTTCATATATTGACTTTTTTCCAAATAAAGCCTCTTAAGAGTACATTAGTCAGGCCACTAATAAACTTAAAATGCAGACTAATTACAACACCACAAGGCATTAAAACACTCTTGAGACTGTTGAACTTTGGTGCAAAAACTAAATTCTGAAGAGAACTTTGAACTCAAGTAAAGCAACAGAATGCATGAACTATTCCATATTACTGAGGTTTTTGATGATGAAGGAAGCTGACTGCTTCTCTCTTATTTTACTTTTCATGTAAAACTTTCTCAACATTTTATTAATTCTTCTCCAGTCTCAGTGCCACATACTATTGTTCTTTGCTAGTCTAAACGGTTTTTTTTTCTTTGCAGGTTACAGATGTATGTATCTTTTTTCTTTAACAGATTATTTTCTGCATCACAGAGCAAATGCCACTTTGTATCGACCCTTGAAGAGAATGTAGCCAACAGAGTACTAAAATGTTATTCCATCTACTCTATGGACAGTGATTTTTTTAATATCACATGGAAATCCAACGAAAAAAAATGTTCTGCCCCAGAAATGCGTTTGCTTTATTATTGCATATTCCAAACTGGACTGAAACTAGGAGTAGAAATGTCTTGCAAAGAGCATCAATTGCACTAATTCAAATTTGTAACTTCTTCTCTATTGACGGGAATAAGAATAGGTATGAGAAATGGAGACAAAAGCATATCAGAGATGTTTCATTTATGAAGAAAGCAAATTTCATCCCTGAGTAAACCATAATGCAAGAAAAACAAAAAAAAATTAGGAAATAAGCTCTTTAGAAGAAACATTTTCAAGGCTTTCCAAATGCCTTCAGTTTTGTGATCATTGTGATCATTCAATGAATGATCATTCAAGATTTGTTAACACCACCACAGTCAATGCCACTGGCCAAGAATCTACATGTAGGTCAAACAGAAACCTATGGCAGAGAGGTCCTCTGTCCTTGCCTCAGAAGAGGAGGGAGAACAACAGGAAGACTAAAATCTCCAACTGCAGATTTGAATTTTGGCTGCTAGCACTGATCAGAAGAGAAATGGGGAATCCACAGATGAAAGAGATCCCATACCAGATGGCAGCAGTAAAACAGTAAATAGCTAGGAAAGAGCTGAAACAGGGGAAGGAGGCTTTCACAGCTTTTGAGGTGGACTGACCAAACTCAGAAGAAACAGAGGTTTGAAGAGAGAGCTAATGTGATGCTGCTGAGTGCAACGGTCAGCAACAGTCTGTGAATGATGCTGTCATTGCAGCAAGACCTATTTTTACTTTAATCCTAAAAAGATGTAAAGAAATATGACCATTTCATACCAGAAAGGAAAAAAAAACAAACCAACCAAACAAAACCATAGCTCTACACTAATGTTGTGAGGTTTTGCACAGTTAAGGTTCCAACAAAAGCATCAATAGAGATTCAGTCAAAGATGAATTCCAGCACAACATTATCACTTAAAACTCTCCTTTACTATGATGCCTACAAAAAATTGGTAAGTGTAAAGCTGCTGGTGAACTGGTACTGACATCCATCATGCTTCCCAACATGCTAACTGCTTCCCTACATTTACAGCTTCCTCATACTTCCACCCTAACCTTCTCTCCCGCTTCTTGTTTCCTCTGGCTACCAGGGCAAAGGATGCCCTCAGGGTCTGTGGGCATGCAGAAAGGACCATAGAGGCATTTAGTCCCTGGGGGGCCTTGGCAGCCCAACTCTTCAACATGAGCTCAAAGAGAATCTTGAAGTGACTGAACAATAGGCAGATCTCCCCCAGTCCCTCTGTCCAGCACTGAACCCCACAAAGACCCTGTCTGCTGCAGCAAAGCTCTTTGATCACTACACCACAGCACTTACAAAACTTGCAGAATTTCACATTTCAGGAGTGGCCCTATGAGAAATTAGATGCAGGTTTTTCCAAAGCATCCACATTTATTAAAAAAGCACAAGCTGGGTGATGGACAGCTGAATTCAACACTGACTTGGGCTGGGTGGTTATTTTCACCAAAAACATGTTGTCCCTAAACCGCAACGTGCCACCAGAACCCGCAGGTTTTGAAGGCTGAACAAACTCTTATGAGTAGGATAGAGGTTTTGCATTCCATACAGGTAGGGCTTAAGGCAACCAAAAGGTAATTAAGTGTCTTAAAGGTTGGAACATCCATGGCTACAAGGTATATTTCCTTAATGCCAAGCAAGGCCAGCAGGAATTTGAGTTTATTGCATGTCCTGGACGCTTCATTCCTCACCTCTGCAACCAGCTGCCCTACCCTCTGATCCCAATACCTGCACAGGCAAGTAAGCACATTAGCTGATCATTTCAGAGGTAAAACAGAGTTTGCACATGCAAATGTAATCACCTGTCTATTCAAGTAGTGCAACCCACACAGACTGTAATGGCTGTGTCCGCTTTCACATTTGTGCCATCGTTTACCTTGGCTCTCAACAATTATTATTCAGCATTTCAAGTGCCATCTGTGCTGCTGGATAAGTAAATGTCTTCAAGTATATTGAAAACAGATTTTCTGAAGTTTTACCTTGTACCGGGCACAATCATAATCAGAAAGATGTTCTCTACGGATGCTGACATGTATTTAGCTGTTTTTCCATAGGGATTGGTGTATTTAAATTTGAAATATGTATATCTAAGTTACCAAACAGAAAACAGGCACAGATAATGAAGGAAAAGCACTGCATCACAAAAAGAACTTGCTCTCTGTGGATCAAATTCAAATCCACACACAAGGGAAACATTCACTTGCACAAGGAGTAATTTAGTCTTATAATAGTTAACTGTATCTTGAGACAAAACCCTATTAAATAAGAGAAAATATCTGTAAGTTTAATGCGCAACTGCCTCAACACTTCTTGACATCTACATCAGTCGTCATTAAAATGAAAATGTGAACCATAATGACTGATATCCGCAAGACACGTGAAGCTGACTATTCTAAGATGCTTGGTGACAGTTTAAACTAGTCAAAGTGACACATGGGAACAGATCCAGACTAACAAGTCTCTGCCCAACGTCTTAGTGTAAATGTCAGCATGGAAGTAGAGTCTGTGAAAAAATATTTTAAAAAGACTTTTTCCCCCTTTAAAAATCAATCATCAACCACTGTTTGCTAATAAGTTATGTTTTCTTTTCAACTAAAATCATAGCTGGTTGTAGCCAGCTGTTCACTCATTCTTAGAGGTATAAAGCCATACAAGCACATTAAAAAAACCCCAAACTCAAGTTGCAAACATAGGTAAATACTGTACACTGAGTTTTCTAAACCAAAAAAAAATAAACTGTCGGGAAACCACAACCACATGGACAGCTCTGAAGTATTTCAAGTCACTAAACAGATAGACCACGATAAAGCAACAAAGTGAGAATCTACTTCAGTTTCCTCTCCTGATGCCAAACAGCATTCCTGACTGCAGTGACATTATTTCTACGACAGTCAGGCCTGACAAGGCAAGGCACTGCCAAAGTCACTCGGACAAACCCAGCAATCCATGGACTGGGAAACCAGAACCTGAAAGGATCAGTGAATGAGAGAGGAGGGTTAATGCAGCCCGAGCACCAAAGCCAGCAACATCCAATCTAAGACCTAGGCAGATCTGATGCTGTCTGGAGCCTGTAAAAGACTTGAAATAAGAAGCAAAGTGAGAAATTTTCCAACCCACCCTGCATGCCAGGATGTCTTTCCCAGTGGAGATCCACCATTTCCTGCACGTCCCAGCAGCTGCCTCTTCCCCAGGATGTAGGAGATGAGCTGAGAGGCTGCAGGGAAGCACCTAGCATGTCCTCCATTGTCCTCCTTCTCCCCACTCACCTCGAGTCAGAGCTCTGCAGAGTTTAATTACAAACCACACACATGTGCAATTCTATTAGCCAGCCTAAAGCACTGGCATTAGATAAGCTTGTGCTCTGAATCCAGTTACTAAAACACTGCCAACAAGCTCAGAGATTCGGAGCCTCTTTTCTATGCAGGTCCGTTTGGCCTGGAAATAGCATACATATACACTGACTTGAGCTTAACAAAGAATGTTAATTTGGGTCAGTGAACTACCACTAATTGAATTCTAATAGATGTCACCATAACTCAAGTGCTCCAGCTCTCTCAAGCAAAATGGCAGCAGACTGAAGCAGGCACTTCTACAGCACCAGGGGAGAGAAAGTCTGTCCTTCAACTGCTTTGTTTCTTTCCTTCCCAGTTTTAACTACTGCTCAGATGTAATAAAAAGCAAATGAGATGCTGGCTTGACAGCTCCCTCAAAAGATCTTCAAGAGCACATTTTAGCTTTTATAGGTGATGCTTGCTCTTTCTAAAACTGAACAAACCTTGAGCTACTCCATACACTGACACGGCTGCAAGGATTTTGAACACAGAACTAATACACTTTAAAAGCATAACAGACCCTCTTCCCCAAGATCACTTATTTGAAACCCACTGTTTTGAATTCTTTTTGCTCAAGCAAAACTGCAGTGGGTAGGAGTAGTAACCCCAAAGCACAATTTTTCTAAGATTTGTGGATCCTGGCAGCTGGGGGATGCTACTGGCCAAGCTGCACAGAGACGAACACCCAACCAGCAGGAGGGCTGTATTGAGAAGAAAAAAGGGAGTTTATTTTAGCTGAGGTAAGCTTAGTGTGATTCACACTAGCTTAGCCACAGCAAGTCTCCTTCTTACAAGGCTCATCTAAAAGTAAGAGATTTACAGTCAACAGACCATGAGGGTGCTGGTTCGTGCCTCAGTTAAGATGGAGCAGAGAACACAAGGTAAATTTTCCACCAGCTTGCATCCTCTATAGTCAGTCATCCCCGCGCAAAATGGATGTGAAACTGCTGCAGAAGAACAATGGTGGCAGTCTGCACAGCTATGAGTAGTGACACAAGGGGCAGGCTGGTGGAAAATCCGACCCTGTGAATTCTACCCTCTAGGCAGGTCTGTGGTGGCAGCTGCCCACACTGGCGATGCTCACCAAAAATATTAAGCAACTGCTGGACTCCAAATGTAAAAAACTCCAAAACTGAGGTCAACGTACATTCAGTTTTGCATGGTCATACGGGGCAGGCAGTTACACATCCAAGTGCCTAGCTGAACCTCAAGAGTGTAGGAGCCAAACAAGCACAGAAAATATTTGAGTGGGTGGGAGGGGAAGAAGAGAACTTCCATTTTATTTGCTGAGAAGGAAAGAAAAAACAAAGCTATCAGATTAAAGATATTCAGCTTCAAACAGGCACTGCAGAATCTTTTCAGAAAATTGTCCTTTCTCATTCCTCTGCCCTTTAATCCACATGTTACCACGTGGCCTTACAGAGAGAAACAAAGCAGAGAGGCAAATCTGACAAAGTAATTCTCAATTTGGACCAGCAGGTAAAAGCACTAAACCTATATTCAGTGGGACACACACATGCATACACAGACCATTGCTACAAAAAAGCCTTCCTGGTAGTACAAAGTTGTATGGGGTTCACGTGGCAAAGTTTTGGTAGCGGGGAGGCTACAAGGATGCCTGCTCTGAAATGCAGCCAGAAGCTTCCTGCACATCTGACAGAGCCAGTACCAGCTGGCTCCAGGAGGGACCCACTGCTGACCAAAGCCAATCCCAGCAGTAACAGCAGCAGCACCTTTGGGATAACATAGTTAAGAAGGGGGTAAAAACTGCTGTGCAACAGCAATGAGGAGAGGAGTGCGAATGCGTGAGAGAAAGAGCTCCGCAGACAACGAGGTCAGTGAAGGAGTGGGAGGAGGTGCTCCAGGTGCCAGAGAAGACTGCCCTGCAGCCCGTGGTGCAGCCCGTGGTGCAGCCCATGGTGAAGCAGCTGTTCCCTGTCAGCCCATGGAGATCCACAGGGGTGCAAAGACCAACCTGCAGTCCCTGGAGGATCCCACAATGGAGCAGGTAGATGCCCAAAGGAGGCTGTGACCCTGTGGAAAGCCCACACTGGAGCAGGTTCTGGCAGGACCTGTGGAATAATGAAGAGAGCAGCTCACACTGGAGCAGGTTTTTTGGCAGGACTTGGGGGACCCCTTGGGGAATCCATGCAGGAGCAGCCTATTCCTGAAGGACTATGGAAGTATACCATGGAAGGGACCCAAGTTGAAACAATTTGTGAAGAACTGCAGCCCAGAACTTGGAGAAGTTCATGGAGAACTGTTTCCCATAGGAGGGACCTCACACTGGAGTAGGGTGGAGTGTGAGAAGTCCTCCCCCTGAAGAGAAAGGAGCAGCAGAGAAAAATGTCTGATGAACTTACCACAACCCCAATTCCCTGCCCCTCTGTGCCACTGTAGGGAGGAGGTAGAGAATCTGGGACTAAAGTTGACCCCAGGAAGAAGGAAGAGGTGGGGAGAAGTTGGGTTTAATGGAAAATGCTGAAGCCTTCACATTTTACTTCACATTATCCTACTCTGAATGATTTGGTAATAAATCAAGCTTATTTCCCCACTTTGAGTCTGTTTTGCCCTTGACAGTAATTGGTGAGTGATTTCTACCTGTACTTATCTTGACCCAGGAGTCTCCTGTTATATTTCTCTTCCCTGTCCAGCTGAAGAAGGAAGTGATACCTGGCATCCAGCCATAGTCAACCCACAACAGAAGTGATGCCTCAAATGGCTCTGAGTCCTTCCCAATTAGAGAGCCATCCCTTGGTAAGACATATGCAACTGGTTGTCACCTAGGAAATGACCTGATTTTGCAGTTTTCATCAGGGGTATCAGACATGGATCCTGCAAAGACTTCTGGTTCCCCAGGAGCAGGATGAGCACACTGCACACACTAGACCCCTCCCAGTTACATGCTCCTTAGCATCTGTCCCTCTGGAGATCACCTTAGCACCTAAGTGTTAGGGCTGGCAAGCACTGAGAGCGCAGATCCCCGCATCCCACTGGGAACACTGCCAGCCACTCTGTGATGACATGGGCCCATCAGAAAGTCACACTGCACTGGCTTCTGAGGAGCCACCCTACACACAACGTGCAACGTGTCTCCATTGTGAGACACAAACATATCCAAGGCGAGTAAACTGAAACCCTGTGTCCACTTTCATAATATTGCCTAGAGTTAGCAGGACAGATAAAAGCCAGTATTCTTCCAAATTCTGCTGTGCCTTTCTGAAATGCCACCATTTAAAGTATATTCACTGGAAAACATGGACATGGTGAGCAACACTGGAGCCATTACAGAAACTAACCCTGGCCTTTCCTACACTGTTACCCTTCTTGTGTTATTAATCCCATACCATCCTGTTCTTCTACTGCTATCACTTATGTTTTCCATCTTCTTCACGTCTCCCTTTTGGCCAGATCTCACAACCATCAGTTCAAGTGTCTTCCCTTCCCATCACCCATTTCATACACTCTCCAGTTAAACTTTCCTGTCCATATGAAAATGAATAGCCCTCAGTTAAATACAGATAACAATCTTTAATGAACAGGTCATATGTATTTGCTTATTCCAGTAAAAAAACCTCATGGCTCTTCCCAACTGTCTCACACAATGAGCTCTTTTGCAGCCAGTGTCCACCAGGAGTCATTGGGCTCATCTCTGCATTACTGCAGTAAAGACAGATGTAAAACTGAGATCTTGATCATCTGCAGCTTAAAAAAAAAAAAAAGCTCTGGCAGTTTTCATCAAAGGAACAGTTTTAAGCAGCCCTGCTGCACAAATGCTGCCTTCCGTTAACTTTTACTGCCATTTCAAGGGGACCTGTAATATTTTGTCCTGAACTGTTACACATCACTGCAGAGTTCAGCTGAATAGCTGTCATATTCTGCACCAACACAGGAGGTGTCTCCGTGGAGAAAAGGATAATCCTTATGTGTAGTTTCTGTATTAATTTATTTAATTTGTAAAGCTCTTTGGGACTCCGTAAGATGAAAGAAGCTACATAAATGTAAAATTCATCACCATTATTGCTGTTTTCCAACCAGCATCTTCCATTATGTAGTTAGTATTTTTCTCCCATAGTGTATGACCTTGTATTTTATCTAAATTAAATCTCATCTTGTTAATTTTTGCACAGTTCTTTAAACTCTCAATATCCTTTTGTTATCTCTCTCTCTCTCTCTGCCTTCCACTATGTTTATGATCCCTCTTAATTTGGCATCATCTGCAAATTGTATTGCTCCATATATTGTTTAGGAAAGTATTAAACAGTATTGTGATAGGCACTGACCCTTGTGAAACCTCCCCTGATATTTTCCCTAAATTGACATTGTAACATTTATAATTAGGAACAAGAGGACACAAGAAGAAGTAACAGGCAGCAATTAAGGAAAGGAAAATACAAGCTATCACTAAAAACTCTGACAGTGAAATCTATCAGAATGTACAATAGCTTCCCAAAGGAAGTGTTTAAAATCCCAATACTTAGTAAAAATACATTAATAGTAAATAAAACACTAAATAATAATAATGCTTAGCACATGGTGCATATATTGCTTGACATGTTCAAGCCTATTCACCAAAAATAGCTAGCTTGGGCAAATGGTGAATATTCTAGAAGACAAAGCACCCAAGTATATTTTCTTTTCCTTTTTGCATATGTAACAGCCTCTCCCCAACCAGCGTGACTCAGGGACAAAGCATTCCTGCAAATAAACCTGCGCTACCAAGGGGATACGTGTATGCCTGAGAAGAGGACGGGATGACCTAGCACTTTTCATTTCTTCTGCTGCTGTACCCTCCACATCCCACTATACCCACTCTATGGGATAAGCTCTAGTCACCAAAACCCACCTTTACAAATCCCTGTTCTCTTGAATGTTTTTTTATTCTTTTTCT